>CAUYON010130450.1:0-16378 GCA_963573935.1 Arctocebus calabarensis | reverse complement strand
CAATTTACTCAACTGTTTTAATGACTTAGTTGAATGGATAAATGAGAAACTATTTTCTTAATACACAGAGATGACAAATAGCAAAATAATGTTGATGGTACCCTCAATAAATCCCCAACAATAAAAAAAAAATAATGCTGAAAAAAAAAAAAAAAAAAAGAATAATGAACAGGCTGTAGTTATAGATCTATTCATAAGCATCAATAGAGACAAAAATCATATTTTGCTATTATAATATGATTAATTCTTCAGAAAATGAAATTCACTCAACTTTATAGATTGTTAGCAGGCAAGATAGAAAATCGCTAAAATAATTTGGTTCTATTTATTAAGAAGTTTCAAAGCTTCTTTCCCCTGGACTATTCCAGTGTTTGATTTCAACACTTAGAATTAATAATCTGCATTTGTGACGAATTGGATCGGAAGTCCAAAACATTGCTAAAAAGAGTTACAGAGACATGCGTAATATGAAGAATAGAGTTTGGCTAAATATTTTCAACCACAAATAAGTCCTTAAATTAGTGGCAATTTTTGAAATATTTGATGCTTCTTGCCCAATGTGCTAATAATTACAGTGATGCAAGAGTTTGTACAATAGAATTAGTTGGACTTTTTTTTTGAGATGAAGATAACCTATTTTTATTCATCTATTTTCCTACCAAATTATACTGGAACATTATCCAAGTGGTTTCCAAAAGATCATTTAAACTAATTTATTTACAGATAGAAATATATATCTCTATCATCCTATTCTCAGAAAGTGATTGATATTTCAATTTGATTAAGTGACACAAAAATTGAAATTTCATTCCTATTTGCCTTCTTTCTTTGTTTCCTCAGCTGTTGAGAAATACCCCAATGTGAAGGTGCACTTTGGCCACAAGCTGTTAAAATGTAATCCTGAGGAAGGAACGATCACAGTTCTTGGGTAATCATGGGTCAGGCTTTTGACTTCAGGGGTAAAGACTTAGAGCACAGAATTGTGTCTGCAAAGTTTGTTCTTTGGGACTGCTTCAAGGGAGATTGACTCTTTCAATCATTTAACTCTTTCAAAAGACTTTTGAAAGAGTTAAATGATTACTGAAAAAGTAATTCATGTAGTCTTTAGATTCAAGGAGTTTAGCTTTGTAAATAGGCCCTAGGTATCTGCTGGGTACCAACCCTTGATTCTACTAAATTCTCATGCTCTCTCCCCTTTCTACAACATTAGAAACTGGTGACTTGACTCTACTTCACACTCTCTCTTCCCATGAAATAAGTGACCTCTGCCACCCTGCTTCTTCTATCCTCTTTCCAGCTGCTACTTCTCTGCCCCTCCTCACCTTATCTGATTCCCTCTAAAGTTCCTAGCCTCAAATCCCACTCTAAGGATGCAGTGAATTCACAGTCATGAGTTCAACAATCCCTCGTAAACTCATGTCTCTGAAATTAACATCTCTAGGCCGGGTCTCTTTCTTCATTCTCAATCTTTATTGAAGTCCTCATCAACTAATGTTAACTTCCTATCAGAACATCTTGCCATTATCTCAAGCACAACTAAAACCATGGTCACGTATTTCTCCTAAAACTTGTCCCATTTCTGTCTTCCCTGGTACTGTTGCCCTGATAATTAGGATAATTTATGATGTGTCTTTTTTCCTATTCTCTCCCATTAAATCTACAAACACTGCCCAGTCTCTGTTACTCCCTGCTGGCCTCAGAGTCTGTCTTCCCTGTCACTGCTGCAGGACAGACTCTTGGCTCCCACTCTGCCTGTGTAGCCATTGTTACTGTCTGGTCTCGACCTCCACTTCAAACTAAGCATAAGGTTTTTGTAAATTACCACTCTGCATACTTCTTCTTCCTAACAGAAAAATTCATTTTCTCCCTTTTGCCAGAATAGTATATTTAAACCTTTGTCCTTAAAATTCAAAATTCTCTTCTCCTCCTGCCTTTCACACCCTATGTTGTATTCTTTTCTTAAGCTTATCCTCTGATAGTCTCTTTGCAAGCCAAACGTTTTGCTCCTATAAAATTCTGCTCACATCCCTGAGGCTGTTCATACACCTTCATTCATACACGTGGACTGCGCGGACAGATTATTTATTCATGCACTGGCAATACTTTGCCCTCTTTCCAAGGTTCTCTTCCTTCATGCAGAGTTCAATTCTTTGTCACACTTCTGAGGCCTCACATGTCTATATTAATCAGGATGGTTATGTGCAATTCTCATTAGCAAACTCATGACTGGGACAAGTGTTTTTATCTTAATCTCGTAACAAGCTTCTCTAAGTCAGATATGTAAAACAGAGTTTTTCTAAGTTACTCATTGAACCACCACTTTTTCATACCCAGGTAGAGGTACATTATTGTTATCACCACTAAAATTACTTGCTTAGGATTTTTCGTTCTATTTTTCAGGTCTGACAAAGTCCTTAAAGATGTCACTTACGACCTCATTGTAGGATGTGACGGAGCCTATTCAACGGTCAGGACCTACCTCATAAAGAAACCTCGGTTTGATTACAGTCAGGAATACATTCCGCATGGGTACATGGAGCTAACTATTCCACCTAAGCATGGAGATGTAAGTCCTTCCCTTTTCTGTCTCTTTCCATAGCCCTCCTCCTGCACACTTGTAGAAGCCCTTCCGAGTGCAGTGGTTCTCAGTGGCAACTCTAGATCACCTTGGAGATCTGTCACAAGAGCCTTGCAATTAATAATACATTGGATGCACAGGTATCTCTCTCATAGTATTATTCTCGTTCTCTTACTTTTTGATGCGCTTTCTTGAATGTAAAAGAAAGAGGTACAACCACCCTTCTGGAAACACACAGGGGATTTGTATTACATCATAATGTTATTTATCTACAGTCTCCTGATATAAAAAAAAAATTGAGGGAAATCAATTCTCCTTTGTACTCACAATTCAGAGGTCTCATAACTGTGATTAGATCAAGTAATAGTTAATAAATAGAATGACCAGTAAATTGTTGCAAAGAGATTTCCATTGCATTTTTTTCATTTTTTTCGATCCTACTATTAAACCATATGTGACTGAAGGCAGATAAGTGCTATGTAAATTTGTATATTTCATAAGCAAATAAGTGTAGAGACTTGCTAAGGAAAATTAAAATACTAACAGAAGCAATAAGGATATTGGCTTATACATAAGGATAAGTAAACAACATTAAGTACTTGATTTTCTTATAAAGCATTTTATTTAATCTGTCCTATCTGAAATCCAGAGATCTGTAAAACATTTGGTCCCTTTGGGATAGCAGTGTTAGGTGCCAAAAAACTGTGCCAGTCAAATCCAGATCACCTTTCTATTCTTTTCTTGCTGGTCAAAAATATATTCACTAATTTCTCAAAGTGCTTTGTATCATTTTCAGGTGGTTCCTGTTTTTCTGGTCCAGGATCTGATAACTCTAATTATGAGATGATATTTAGAATTCTATTGAAAAAGTGTTTCAGACTTAAGAAGAATTGTACTTGCTAAGGCAGATTTAAGATAGCCTTTTATTTTCTTGGTACACATAACAAGTAGTAACAATTAGTGATTTTAAAGGCAAAGTCTCCACTCTTTTAAGAAACACCATTTTGATATGGCAATGTGACCCAGACATTGGAATCTTTTGATGTGGCCCCAAACCAATCCTACTACATTTTAGGTTTTTTTCTGACTTTTTTTTTCTTTGCATTTTCTCATTTTAAAATGTAATGTATGCAGTGGATGTTTGCATTCCATCTCTGATGGATGGAGTTGGGGAGGCCAGAGATTAAGTGAATACGGATTAATAATACATTGGATGCATAGGTATCTCTCTCATAGTATTATTCTCGTTCTCTTACTTTTTGATGCGCTTTTGGGAATCATGTGGAAGGCTCACCTTAAAGCTGCTTTGCCCATCTTGGTGTCACATTTGCTATATCAAAATGACGCATAAACCATCCTCTGTGACAATGAGGAAGACAGGAGGTACATAGTATCTTCCAACTTGTTTTTAATCAGCATTTCTAATCTTTAATATTGCAGTAAATGAAACTGGTTTCAGCTGTCATTTCTCTTCCCTTCCTTACATTTGGAGACATAAAAGATTGTAGAAGTGGTCAAAAGATAGCTAAAGAGAAAGGCAAGGATGTTCGCCTCATTTGGGGTGGTTTCCCCATTAGCCACCTGAAACACTGGGCTCAGCTATGTCACCCTCCTTTCGCCTAGCAAGTTCACCCTGCCCAAAGCCACTGTCCTTCCCATCTTCCCTACGCTTTCCTCTTCTATATGAATTCTTTGTTTTGTCCACTCCAGACTTTCAAGTTCTTGCCTGCCAAGCTTTTATTGCCTACACTTCTGATTTGACACTCACTGTTTTCCTACCATTGACTTGCTGTTAAAAATAAGTTATTTGGCTCTTCACATGTATCATCTTGTCTGTTGAACCACACAAGAAGACCTCTGAGGTCAAAGAGATGTGCTCTTGTTTATTTCTGTTTATGTGTCAACTTTTCTTTGGGGCTGAAAAAGGAAAGCATGATTCCTCCTCCTAACACACATATAACTAAAATACAGTGAGACGGCATTAGCCAGAAGACTACACCATTCTTATCTTCTTACTGGTCAGATACACTTGGAAGGTGCTCTCTTGTTATTTGTAGAAAGTAGCACAAATTTGAAATACTTGGAAAATTGATTGACATTTGTACATATGTAATATACATGGAAGTTCTCCTGGGAACTTTTAAGAGTTAGGGCCAATTGGGTCTTTGGGTCAATTTGTCTACCCAGCAATCAACTCTCACTTAGGCTGCTATAGGCATTAAAGGGGAGTCACTGAGGAGACAAGTCTCACCTGTCCTATGTTTTAGGAAATAAATGATGAGAATATCTTACGTTATATATTTTTTCAAAACTTTTTGGTAAAACTTCGATTTTTGTCTCATGAAATTTAAATGTAAGACTTTCCTGTCTGGTATAAATAAGTACAAAATAAGGCAAAAAATAAAATAAAATAGTATTATATATGCCTAGTCACATTTATATTTTATATGTGTGTGTGTGTGTGTAGACAGAGAGAGAACTGACAACATATTATACTGTGTTCTCAAATTTTGAATTATACCTGGTGTAAAAAATCCACCTAAGGTTGAGTTTACAAGGACAGGATGCAAATATTTTCCAAGGCAACTAATACTTTATAGTAATAATGTGCATGTCACCATGCCTATGTTAATGGTTTAAATTGCTATGGAAACAATTACAAAGAAGAGTTAGTTTTATAATGTACTATATATCAGGCACTAATCAAACACATATGCTTTCTTTCTTGTAGTTTGCCATGGAACCCAACTATCTGCATATTTGGCCTCGAAATACTTTTATGATGATTGCACTTCCTAACATGGTAGTATAAAAAACTCTTATTAACTAATTATGCATCTATAATTAAATTTTTTGTTACTTTGGGACTTAGTTTGTGTACACCTAACTGATCTTTTCATTGTGTAATCTGTTTAATGATTATCGATTTAAAATTTTAGGGTTCCTTAGGAAAAACCTGAAGGGCTTCTGAGGATCTGCTTTGACTGCTTTAACTCACATGAATAAATAGCAATAGTTGCTATTTGTCCTGGGATCTAGTGCCTATTAATACTGTCTCAAAAGGAAGTAAAAGAGGAGAAGATATCAAATCCAGTTACCCTATGAGTAATACAAAGAGTGTAATTTTTGCCTTGTGAAAATAGAGTTTCTCTGGAAACAAAGTGATGATGCCTTTCCTGGGTGACCGGACATTCTTTCCAAGAGCCCCTTGGTCACAGCAAGAAGTCCTGAGATTTAGGGATCTAACTACAGGGTCAAATCACCCGGCCCCCTATTCCCTCTCACTCTGTTCCTCTTCTCACAGAACAAATCGTTCACGTGCACTTTGTTCATGCCCTTTGAAGAGTATGACAGACTTCTAACCAGTAGTGATGTGCTGGATTTCTTCCAGAAGTACTTTCCAGATGCCATCCCTCTCATTGGAGAGTAAGTTTCAAGATGTGCAATTGTGCCTTTAGCTCTATTGATTTGCATTATTCCGAATTCAAAAGGAAAGTTATCCATCTTATTTCAGTTTTGGTTAAACCTGATGGATCATGCAGTGACCTGGAAGAAGCCTGTGTTAGAGCAAAAATCTAAGTGGCTGCTGTGCTGTGAGCAAGAATTCTGAGAAAATACCATGCCATGGCTGGTTTCTCTGAAATGACAACCCACTGATGTTCCTAGGCTTTGGTGGACAGAGAGACAGACTGTGCTTTTTCCTACTGGCAGATACATAAATATTTAGCACAGTAGATTTGCCTGGCAGCCTCAGGTCTCAGCTCCAACACTCACAAGCCACTTAAGCTTTCCTATGTTTCAGGCCCTTTGTGGTAAATAGTTGATAATGATACCTAACCCAAAAGGGTTGAGAATGAAATGAGATCATGCCTGCGAATCACTCAGCACAGGGCCTTGTGCAGATTAAGCACTGCACGGTTGATAGATGATTGTCTGGTTTATGATCTGCTGCTCTTCTAACCCATGCCAGCATCCCCTTCCGAATAGACTGCTATTTATTCTCATTTGCTGCCTCTGTTCCCACTGTTTCTCCCTCATGGAATCCAGCTCCATTTCTGCTTCCCTTGGTGTCTTCATGGCGGCAGCACAATGTTGCAGAAACAAAAAGTCATAGTCAGTTCAGGATTCAATAGCAATTACTAGAGACCGGGTGGCTTATAAATGACAGCAATTGATTGCTCACATTCTGGAGGTCAGGAAGTCCAAGTTCAAGTCACCCACAGATTCAGTGCCTGGTGAGGTTCCATTTCTTGGTTCATTGGTGCTAATTTTTATTTTTACTGTGGCCTCATAGAGTGGAAAGGACATGGGATCTCTCTGGAGGTCCCTTTTATAAGGACACTGATCTCATTCACAAGAGGCTCCACTCTTTTTAAAAAAAAATTTAATTTGTATTAAATCATAATAGTATACATTTATGGGGTACAATGCGATGATTTGATATACAATGTGGAATGCTTAAATCAAACTGATCAACATAACCATCACCTCATGTACTTATTTTTGTGGTAAGATATTTATAATGTAATCTTAGTCATTTTGAAATGTACCCTTGCATTGTACACATTAGGTGAGACCAAAAAATTCACTTGCCCTCTCCCCTTCCCTTCTCTCCCCCCTTCTTTCTGTGCTATATTTGTGTTTTATTATTCATATGAATATGCAAGTGATTATATATTGGTTTGGTAATAATATTGAGTACATTGGACACTTTTTTTCCATTCTTGACATACTTTTCTATGAAGAATATGTTCCAACTCCATCTAGGTAAACATAAAAGATGTAAAGTCTCCATCTTTTTTATGGATGCATGGTATTCCATGGTATACATATATCACAATTTGTTAATCTATTCATGTGTCGTTGGGCATTTGGGCTGCTCCTACGACTTGGCAATTATGAATTGGGCTTCAATAAATATTCTAGTGCAAATTTATTTGTGTTAAAATTATTTTTTTTCTTCTGGGTAGATACCTAGTAATGGAATTGTAGGACCAAATGGTAGGTCAACTTTTAGTTCCTGGAGCATTCACCACACTTCTTTCCAAAAAGGCTGTATTACTTTGCAGTCCCACCAGCAGTATAGAATTGTTCCCTTCTCTCCACATCCACACCAACATCTGCAGTTTGGGGATTTTGTGATGTGGGCTAATCTTACTGGAGTTAGGTAATATCTCAAAGTGGTTTTGATTTGCATTTCTCTGAAGAATAAAGATAATACGCATTTTTTCATGTGCTTGTAGGCCATTTGCCTGCCATCTTCAGAGAAGTTTCTGTTCAAGTCTCTTGTCCTCAAAGAAATGGGGTTGTTTGTTCTTTGCTTATTGAATAGTTTGAGTTCTCTGTAGATTTCTCTGTAGATTCTAGTTATCAGACCTTTGTCAGAATCATAAACTGCCAAAATCCCATTCCGAAAGCTATATGTTTGCAGTGCCCTTAGCTGTGCAGAAGTTTTTTAGCTTGATCAGATACCAATAATACATTTTTGGTATTGCTTCAATTGCCAGGGAGGGGTCCTCCTCATAAAATATTTTCCCAGGCCAATATCTTCAAGTGTTTTCCTTGCACTCTTTTTTAGTATTTTTGTAGTTTCATGTCTTAAATTTATATCTTTTATCCAGTGAGAATTTATGTTTGTTAGTGGTGAAAGGTAAGGGTCCAGTTTCAGCCTTCTACAGGTTGCTAGCCAGTTCTCTCAGCACCATTTGTTAAACAGGGATTCTTTTCCCCAATGTATGTCTTTGTTAGGCTTAAAAAAGCTCAAATGGCAATATGTGGCTGGGATCATCTCTAGGTTCTCTTTTCTATTCCATAGGTCTATATCTCTATTTTTATGCTAGTAACATGCTGTTTTGATCACTATAGATTTGTAGTATAACTTGAAGTCTGATAACATGATGTCTCCAGATTTGTTTTTATTTCTAGGTAATGTATTGGCTATTTGAGTTTTTTTCTGATTCCCTATAAAATGAAGTACTGTTTTTTCAAGTTCTTTAAAGTATCGCATTGGTACTTTGACAGGGATTGCATTAAATCTGTGTATTACTTTGGGTAGTATGGACATTTTAAATTGATTTAAATGTCGATTCTTCCCAGCAATGAGCATGGTATGTTTTTCAATTTGTTAACATCTTCTGATATTTCTTTTCTTAGGGTTTCATAATTCTCTTGTAAAGAGATCTTTCATGCCCTTCATTAGATAAATTCCCAGGTATTTCATCTTCTTTGGCACTACTGTAAAAGGAATGGAATCCTTGACTATATTTTTGGCTTGGCTATTGTTGGCAGATATAAAGGTACTGAACTGTAAATATTGATTTATCCTAAGACACTAGTATATTCCTTGATCGCTTCTAAGAGCTTTATTGTTGACTCCCTAGGGTTTTCCAGGTATAATATCATGTCTTCTGCTAAGAACGAAAGTTTGATCTCCTCTGACCCCATTTGAATACCCTTAATCCCCTTCTCTTTCCTGACTGCAAGGTCTAGGACTTCTAGTACTATGTTGAATAGCAATGGTGAAAATGGGCATCCTTGTCTAGTCCAGATCTGAGTGAAAATATTTTCAATTTTACTCCTTCCAGTGATATTGGTTGTAGGTTTGCTATAGATGGCCTCTATCAGTTGAAGAAATGTCCCACCTAAGTCTATTTTCTTAAGTGTTCTACTCATGAAAGGATGCTGGATATTATCAAAAGCTTTTTCTGCATCAATTGATAGAATCATATGGTCTTTGTTTTTTATTTTATTTATGTGGTGTTTTATATATATACATTTATGTATGTTGAACCAACCTTGTAACCCTGGGATAAAACCAACTTGATAAGTGTTGTATAATTTTTTTGATGTGTCATTGAATTCTGTTTGCTAGGATCTTATTAAATATTTTTGCATCAATATTCATTAATAATATTGGTCTGTAGTTTTCTTTCTTTGTTAGGTCCTTTCCTGGTTTGGGAATCAAGGTGATATTTGCTTCAAAGAATGTGTTGGGGAGGATTCCTTCTTTTTTCCTGTGTTTTAGAAAAGGTTATATAATATAGGTACTAGTTCCTCTTTGAAGGTTTGGTAGAATTCTAATATGAAGACATCTTTTCTTTTAGGGGAGATTTTTGGATAGATGATGCTATTTTAGTGCTTGTAATAGGTCTATTCAAAATTTTTAATTCTTTCTGGTTGAGTCTAGGAAGGTGGTGCATTTCCAGGTATTGATCCATTTCTTCCAGATTATCATATTTCTGAAAATGGAGTTTTTTGTAGTGGATTTTTTTTTTAATTTATGTGATATCTATTGCTTGTAGCTATTTCTCCTTTATCATTTCTGATTGACATTATTTCAGATTTTACTTTTCTGTTTTTGGTTAGGCTAAAACATGATTCTTTTGTTTTCAATTTCATTTAATTTTGCTCTAATTTTGGTTATTTCTTTTCTTCTGCTGGGTTTGGCATTGGATTTTTCTTCCTTTTCCAGTTGCTTGTGATGATCCTTTAGGTTGTTGACTTTCTCTCTTTCTGTTTTCTTGATGAAGGCTTCTAAGAGAGGCTCCACTCTTAAGACCTTGTCACCATTCGAAGTTCCCACCCCCCAATATCATCACATTGGGGTTTAGGATTTCAATATATAAATTTTAGGTGAACATAAACATTTAGTCTATAGCAGAGCAAGATTTTAATACTGTGTCTGCTCCTCACTTCCTTTAGTCTCACTTTTAAAATGGGTATCAAGATGCTTACCATAGGTTCATTGTGAAAATTAAAGGAGCTAATTATGTAAGAGAGATATCCCACTGGCTCACAGAAGATCTTGTATAAATTTCTAGTTCACGTTTTCTCCTGTGGACTAATCAGTCTGTATTGATCCCTTTCCCCCCAACCATGAAGAGAAATCTTTGCAGACCAAAATTAGCCCTAATATAATTTTTTTTAAAAAACTGGTTCCATAGCTATTTTTTGCCTCTCTAGCCAACTTTAAGGTTCTATATGCTGTTTCTCTACTTGTAGCTTTCCCAAAACCTCTATTAATGCTTTACAAATATTAGGGTTATTTTGGTTTTCACTATAAACATTATGTAGTACAATAGATCTCTTGAACTTATTCTTCCTATCTAACTGAAATTTTGTACCCATTGACCAACATGTTCCAACCCCCCAATACTAGTTTGATTCCTATTGTACATGTTAAAATATGTAAGGATTCATATTAATTTTAATTTTTGTTTACTTTTGTTGTTGTTTAATCAAATGTACAATAGCATTTGTTTGGTTTTTCTATTGAAGCTTAAAATATAACCATGTATTTGAAAATGTTATGGTCCACGTGCATGAAAAGTTTTCATAACATATGACACAGAAATATTAAAATTATTCAAATGCAGCCTAACTTGTTCTTTTGGATATAATTAACATTGCTGCAGAGCAAGAAGGAAAGAGCAATAAAATTTTAAGACTTGAAGAAATTTCATTTTTGCCCTTTCCTTTTCTCTTCTTGACATTCTCATGTATTTTCCAACAAAATTTAGTGGTAAGAAATTAAATAAACCTAAAAAAATTTAGTAATATTTAAACCCTAATTTAACATCTTTATGTTCTCATTTTCTCCCTCTGAAGGACAGCACTGGTGCAAGACTTCTTTCTATTGCCTGCCCAGCCCTTGATATCTGTGAAGTGCTCTTCATTTCACTTTAAATCACACTGTTTACTGATGGGAGATGCAGCTCATGCCATGGTGCCATTTTTTGGGCAAGGAATGAATGCGGTGAGTTCTTTTTTCCTAGGTAAGTCCTGAAATATCTCTGTGTCAGTTTCCGCTAATGAACTTTAAAAAGAAGTCTAAGAATAAACCTACATAGTCTCTGAGAACGCGATCAATTCAACAATCATACCAATTATTTTCCTTGGTGGATCACCAACTCTAGTCAGAATTTGGATTATTTGATCCAGTAATCCATAGTACAACAAAAGCAGAAAGTTTAATATAATTATTTATTAAGCTTGGTAATTTTTAATATATTGGTATCCCCGAGGAATTGGTTTCAGAACACCTGTGGATACTAAAATCCACCTCAAGCATTTATCATTTCTTTTTACAGGACATTCCAATTCTATTTTTTTAGCTATTTTAAAACATATAATAAATTATTGTTATTGTACTACCAAATACTGTATCTTATTCTAATTATGTTATTGTACCCATTAACCATCCCCACTTTATCCCATCTCCCAATTGCCCCTTCTAGCCCCTGGTAACCATCATTCTACAATCTAATTCCATGAGTTTAGGTTTTCTTTTTGGCTTTGACATATGAAGGAGTCAGGCTTGTTTCATGTAATGCCTTCCAGTTCCATCCATGCTGTTGCTAGTGACAGGATTTTATTCTTTTTTATGGCTAAATGATATTCCACTGTGTGTATGTACAACATTTTCTTTTTCCATTATTCCTTTGATGGACATTTAGGTTGGTTTCCATATCTCAGCTACTGCTTTTAGCTTGACGCAATCCCACTTGTCCAATTTTGCTTTGGTTGCATGTGCTTTTGAGGTCATGCTCCAAAAATCTTTGCCCAGGCAATGTCTTGGAGTGTTTTCCCAATGTTTTCCTTTAGTAATTTTATAGTTTCAGATCTTAGATTTGAGTCTTTAATCCATTTCGAGTTAATTTTTGTATATGGTGAGAGATAAGAGTCTAGTTTGTTCTACCTAAGAATACCCAGTTTTCTCTGCACCATTTATTGAAGAGATTGTCTTTTTCCTCCATGTGTGTTCTTAGGGAAATGAGTTTACTGAAGATATGTGGATTTATTTCTGAGTTCTCTATGCTGTTCCATTGGTCTATATGTCTGCTTTTATGCCAGTACCATACTGTTTTGTTTACAATAGTTTTTACAAAATTTCAGAATATTAGAAGTAACATGCATTTTGGTTACGTAATATGTTTTGTACAGATTGAGTCAAAGTAGTAAGTGTATCCTTTACCCAGGATGTTTATATCTACGTTCATAAGGTCTATTATATAGTTTTCTGTTTTTGTTGTGTCTTTGTCTGGAGTTGGTATCATTCTATGAGTTTGGAAGTATTCCCTCCTCCTTGTTTTCTTGGAATAGACTGAATAGGACTGGCACTAGTTCTTTAAATGTTTAGTGGAATTTAGCAATGAAGTCATCAAGTCCTGGGCGTTTGTTTTTTTTTATGGGAGGCTTTTTATTACTGCCTCTATTTTGTTACTTGTTATTGGTCCATTCAAGTTGGGTCTTTTAATTTTATTTATTTATTTATTTTGAGACAGAATCTCACTCTGTTGCCCAGGTTAGAGTGCCATAGCATTAGCCCAGCTTACAGCAACCTCAAATTCCTGAGTTTGAGTGATCCTTCTGCCTTGGCCACCTGAGTAGCTGGGACTCCAGGTATCCGCTACAATGTCTAAGTAATTTTTTTTTCTATTTTTAGTAGAGATGGGGGTCTCATTCTTGCTCTGGCTAGTCTGGAACTTCAGAGCTCAAGTGATCCTCCAGCTTCCCAGAGTACTAGGATTCCATTCAGGATTTTTATTTCTTCATAATTCAATCTTGGTAGAGTGTATGTGCCTAGGAATTTATGTATTTTTTCTAAGTTTTGCAAGTTATCATCCTATAATTGCTCATAACGGTCTCTAATGAGCCTTTGGTATCATTTGTAATGTTTCTTTTTCATCTCTGATTTTATTTATTTGGGTCTTCTTTTTTCCTCCATCTGGTAAATGTCAATTGTATCTTTTAGAAAAACCAACTTCTTCTTTCATTCATCTTCTGCATTTTTTTTTATTCTCAACTTTATTTCTCTCTGATCTTAATGATTTCTTTTCTTTCACCAAGTTTGGATTTGGCTTGTTCTTCTTTTTCAGTTTCTTAAAATGCAGAGTTAGGTAGTTTATTTGAAGTTTTCCTGTGTTTTTGATGTAAGAGTTTATTGCTATAAATTTTCTGTTTCCCAAAGAGTTGGGTATGTTGTGTTTTCCTTTTCTTTTCTTTTTTTTTTTTTGTTAAGAATTAAAAAATTTTCTTCACTGACCCAAAGTTTGTTGAGGAGCATATTGCTTACTTTCCACATGTTTATATAGTTCCAAAGTTGTTTTTATAATTGATTTCTAGTTTAATTCCATTGTGATCAGAAAAGATACTTGATATGATTTCAGTTTTTAAAAATGTTTTGACACTTGTCTGTAGCCTAACATACAATCTGTCCTTGAGAGTAGTTTTCATGTGCTAAGGAGAAGAATTTTGTAATCTGTATCTTTGAATGAATCCTCTGTCAATGTTAATTGAGTCCATTTGTTCTCTAGTACAGATTAAGTCTGATATTCCTTTGTTGATTTTCTCTCTAAATGATCTGTCCAGTGCTGAAAGTGGGGTGATGATGCCCCTGGTTATTATTGTATTGGGATCTATCACTCTTTTTAGCCCTCATGTTTTCTTTATACATGTGGGCATACCAATATTTGGTACATAGATGTTTATATAATTGTTACATCCTCTTGCTGAATTGACTTTTTTATTATTATACAATGACCTTCTTTGTCTCTTTTTACAATTTTTTTCTTGAAAGCTATTTTATCTGTTGCAAGTATAGCTGCTTCTGCTCTCTTGTTTCTGTTTGGGTAGAATGTCTTCTAGCCCGATATTTTCAGCCTACGTATGTCTTTATAGGTGTAGTGTGTTCTTTGCAGGTAGTATATAATTGGGTCTTTTCTTTTAATCAATGAAGATACTTTATGCCTTTTGATTGGAGAAATTATTCTATTCACATCCAATGTTAATACTGAGAATTATAGACTTACCACTGCCAATTTGTTATTTCTTTTATGATTGTTTTGTTTTCCCTCCCCTCCTGCCTCTCTGCTTTCCGTCTTTCTTCCCTCGATCCCTCCTGTCCTTCCTCTCTTCCTTTCGTCCTTCTTTCCTTTCCTTCCTTCCACCCTTTATGTAAAGGTGATTTTCTCTGATAATACCCTTTAATTTTTTGCTTCTTATTCTTAGTGTATTTGTTATAGGTTTTTGTTTTGTTTTAAAAACCATGAGGTTTTCAAATGACATTTTATTACTAATTATTTCAAACTATGACAACTTTAATTACAAAGAGAAGGAAAGTAAACAAACAAGCAAAGAGAAAACCAAAAACTCTACACATTCCCTCTCACTTTTTTACTTTTTGTTATTTCTATTTATATCTTTTTATACTGCCCACCTCTTAAAAAGTTGTTCTAATTATTATTTTGATAGTATAATATACTATATACACTATACTATATTATTTGCTTTTTAGTATTCCTACTAAATGTATGAGTAGTTTACATACCACAATGACTGTATTTGTTTGTGGACTTACTATCATGAAGGAGTTTGGTACCGTCAGATGATTTCTTGTTTGTTGGCTCCTTTTGAGACTAAAGAACGTCACATAGTGTTTCTGGTGAAAAAGGTCTGGTGTTGATGAAATCTCTGAGTTTCTTTGTTTTTGTTTTGTTTTGTTTTGTTTTGTTTTGTTGTGGGGGGGAGGAGGTCTGGAAAAGTCTTTACTTGTCCTTTATGTTTGAAAGACATTATATATATATATACATTATATATATACGTGTGTATGTGTATAGTAGGTGAAAGGCTTTTCTTTTCCATTAGTACTTTGAATATGTCATCCCATTTTTTCCTAGTCCATAAAGTTTCTGTTAAGAAAATTGATGCAGGACAATTGGCGCCCTAGCCAGCTCAGCGGGGCTGGAGGACCTTCTGCCTCCTCCTTGGCAGTGTCGGTGGTGTGGCAGCCAGCTGAAGAGCCAGCAGGCTGGATGACAGGCAAGGAGGGGGACCTCCAACCTCCATCAGAGGCTCCAATTGCCAAAAAGGCTGGACAACTGCTGAGGAGGCACCTGTGCCTTGGTGTCTCCTTCACTTCACACTTAGGACTAAATGTGGAACCCTTATCTCCTATGCCTAGGTCAATTTCTTGTGAACTTCCTAGGCCTCAATTCCATGAGAGGACTGTATCCATTCATTGATACATTCATTCACCTTGCCCCTGGCAGAAGGGACTGTATTCATTCGTTTCCTGGCCAAGGAACCCATACACCTATATATATCCTGAGACTAAAGGCCTAAAGGAGGAGATGGGGAAAGACTGGGAGAGAAATGGAGAGAGCTTCTCTCTCCCCACTAGAATTCTCTCCCTCTACCAGGAGCCTTAATGTTTTCTGTATTCTTTTCAGTGAATAAATTCTGTCTTACAAAAAAAAAATATTGTATCCTATTATTTCAGCATAATGTATTTGTGAATATTTGTAAACAATGGTAAAGATTTGTAAATTTTTCTAAAATATATTTGTAAGAAAGATGTTAAACACCAAATTGATCTCAATTCCAACTTCTCAAAAATGTCATTAATGTTTTAATTATACCCTGCCCACATTGTGTTATCAGTGTTTCTTTTTCTCAAGATAATACTGTTATCCAGTTGTTTCTTACTATTTCCAGTAAGAAAAGCACTCTGTAAAGTAAGCTCTAAGTTTAACAAATAAGTGAAAAGTATTTTGCAAATATCAATAGTTCTGTGAATGTAGCTTACCCACAAAGTTGCTTGGAAGGTATGAAAGTGTCAAGGTGGAGAGTTAAGTGGTAAATTAGCTTTCTTTCTTTCTTTCTTTTTTTTGTAGAGACAGAGTCTCACTTTATTGCCCTTCCGTAGAGTGCCATGGCATCACACAGCTCACAGCAACCTCCAACTCCTGGGCTTAGGCGATTCTCTTGCCTCAGCCTCCTGAGTAGCTGGGACTACAGGCG
>CAUYON010130441.1:0-22557 GCA_963573935.1 Arctocebus calabarensis | reverse complement strand
ACAACCTGCCAGCTTACTGCCCCCAGATCTGGTATCTGAGAGAGGGGAGAAAAAAGAAAGGCAGGAAGGAAGGAAAGAAGGAAGGAAGGAAGGAAGGAAGGAAGGAAGGAAGGAAGGAAGGAAGGAAGGAAGGAAGGAAGGAAGGAAGGGAGGAAGGAAGGGAAAGAGGGAGGGAAAGAGGAAAGAAGGGAGGAAAAAAGAAAGAAAGTGAAACCAAACCTAACCTCATAAGTGACACCTCATCTTTTCTGCTGTCTTTTATTAATTAGAAGTGAGTTAATAAGTGTAACCCACACTTTAGGGGAAATAATTTGTACAGAACTTAATACCAATGAGTGAAGATCACTGGGGCTATCTTAGATGCTGTCTATTTCATAGGGGATTAAGAAAAATTTAAAGGTAAATTCTTAGGACTATTTCAAAGCATAATCAAATAGACCTATAGAAATTTAAAAAAAATTACTATAGAACATACTGGACTTATAATAGAATGATAACAAACCTATAAACATTCACTGAGTTAAAACAAAGAAGCTGCCACCCATTTACATGAGGTAAGTATAGAAATTGAAAACAAGCCTAAAGAAGTTTGATGTTGCTTGATATCTAAGTGCCTGGTCAATGGACTCATCTCATTAAATGAGGTTAGAATAAAAATATTGGTTCATAAGGGATTTGGAAGAAAAAACTGGTCCTTCACCATGGAATCTGAAAATCCCTGTTTAGATGATTTTATTCCCTTGCCAGAAGGGCCACTACAGGTGCAAAGGAGTGGACTCAGATTGGGGCAGAGGAGCAATAGACAGGGAATTGGAAAATTTGGTACTATTTCAGCATCTGATATTTCCTAAGAGGAACTGGATGCCATGTACCCCACCTGAATTTGTTTCCTGGTCTACAACAACAACAGCAACAACAAACATCAGATGAAGCTATTTTTGAAATCTCAGGGGTATTAATTGGTAAAGCAGTTCCTTTTATTATTAGACAAACATTTTAGTAATATTTTCTTGTAATTTATACACTTTGAATCTTGATATCCAGCTACATAGCATCCATCCAAATTCACTTACTTCTATAAAATCCCCTCTACCTTTCCATGACCTCTTAAATGGCTTTGAAAATAATTTGGTAGAATCCATACGACCAACGAAGCAGATAAGAGTGATGATAATCTTCATAACAACAACACCTCAATAACATCTCTAGGAAATGTAGTCTTAATTCTTTTTTTCTCTACGAAGTATAGTTTTAATATAGTTTACTTAGTTTTACTCCTAAGTATAGATCTTTGGAATGTTTCGTTTAAAAATATTTCTTGAACAATTGTTGCTTCACAAATTTACTGTTCCAGGTTTTTGTTAGTTATGTCACTAAACTTTAGGATTAATTAAATTCTGTTTGGTGGAGGTATGTAGAGCTCTTTCCATTTTGTTCCTTTCCCTCTTTCTTGCAGTAAATGAAGACTGCTCTGGGAAGGATAATAAACCAACATGGCATAGCATGCTGGGCACTTCATAGAAAACTCTGTGATTTTCATATTGTTCCAGTGACTTATATAGCAGTATCCATGGTTTCTATGATATTGGCTTTATGGAGTGTAAATGTCATATGCAGTCTAAATATCTACCAGGAAAGCCTCCTGGGTTGTTGGTACAGATGCTATCCTATAAGTATCCTCCCATGTGGACTTTCTGAGGTTAGCACAAGTTCCACTCTTTTCAGTATGTGCAGCATATTCTAGAAAAGTGTAGCAGTAATAATAATAGCAGAGACCCCCCATTGAAAAGTTAGTATGAGCATAATGTCGTACTAAGTATTTTCAGTGCATCATTCCATTTAATCCTCCTAAAAAAATCTATTAATGCCTCTGAAGGTTGGTACTTCCCTTTACAGATAAGGGGAATTAGTTGAACCTCTGAAAAATAAACCAAACAAGGCGAGGGAATTAAGTCACTGCTGAAGCTAAGATTTAAACCCTCTGTGGTTCACACCAGCAGAGATTTCTAGCTTGAGCCATAGTCATGTTTACCATAGAATTCAAGTCTACTGGCCAGGTCTGAGGGCCCATCCATAATGGATCTATCTGCATGGGAGAAAATAAAGCATTTTCTTCCAAATTCCCCAACCCTTTAATGCAGTTCCTCTGGTTTGCAACCCACAGTTTGAGAACCGCTGTCCTAAAGGAAGAGGTGATCATATGAAATTGTGTGCAAGAATGAGAGGCAAAGGTCAGATGTTAGACATCTGGATAACTGTCATCTGGCCAGGAACTTTTGCCCATTCACTTCAGACCTGAGCAACAGTGCTATGCAGGTGTTGTGATTTCCCTAAGTCATTGAGAGTAGAAGGTAGTCTGGTTCTGGGCATTTGTGACTAAGTAGTTATGTTTTTTTCTTCATGTAAGACACAGTTACAGCATAGCACTGATGTAACTACTTGAGCTGAGCTATGGGAAAGCTTTCTATGAAAAAGAGGAAACAAGAGAGGGCTCGAGCATCTTCATATGCTGCCACCGGTGGGGTATAAGATGGACTTCCCAGGAAACATGGATCTGTAATAGTGGATCATTAAGGAACAATAGAAAAATAAAAATAATGAACTCTGCACACTGCTTGAGTGCTGGTGAAACTCTCTGTGAGGACCCTCAGAACAATTTGCAGGGACCTTGGAAGAGCTGGAAAGAGATAAAAGAATGTATGGTTTATCAACATTCAGAATCTGGCTCTCAGAAGATTAAATTTCATGTTTACAAATGCCTTCTAAGACTACATTATACTGTACTTTTAACCACTATGGTTGGGTTATTATGAAATAATACTGATTCCATTAATCATGAAAGTTTTTATTTGTATGATTAGACATGAAATCAATCATGACTATTCAACTTTAATACAAATGATCTGCAACTTAGACCTTTATGTTATCCCCTCTTAAACAAACCTAGTCGGTTTCAATCAGTTTTTTCAGTATGTCATGGGTATTTTGATTCATGATTCCACCAGAAAACATCTTGGCTCTCTGTCTTTATACATATTTTATGATTTGTAAGTCTGATAAATACACTTATAAATCTTTATGTTATTTGTTGATAGATAATATGAGAGGCCTCAGCTCGAAGCCAAATTTAGTACAGCCTAGACATCAACATCAGCCAAACTACAACCAACCCGCAGATTAGTAAGTGAGAAACATAAATATTTTTTCTTACAAAAAAAAAACTATAATGAGCAATGGGTAAAGATCAATGTCAGAGAACTGACACATCGTTAGGAAGTTTCACTCAGGTTGTCACAGAACCACTTACCAGTATACTGTGATTATTCCACTGCATGTTCATACAACTGTGATATCACCTGGCCCAGAGTTCACTAAATCCCCCATGAGTACACTAAACATAAGCTTGCCAAAGGCTTTGCAGGAATCAAGATCAATTGTCTTTAGGAAGAATTCTCTTAAAAAATAATAGATGTTTTTTCCTTTGGCATAACTTGTTCATTGCCGACTGAGTTTCAATGGCAGCATGGGTAGGGTTTTTATCTCGAATTTCAACATCAGATATTATCTAGTTATTCTTTGACGACATAGATACAAGTGTCACAGAAGTCACGTGTTAGAAATAATGTGGGTAATGCCCTTTAGGAACTTGTCACCTTAAAGAGAAGTTGGCATGGGCACAAAAGCATAAAATGTCAGGCAGAAAGTTACAGATTCTGCATTTGGGAGATTAAGATGGGGAGGAGATTATCTTTGGCATGACTCATCACAGTTCTCTCAGAGGTGGTAATTAAACTGTGTTTGAGGGCTCCCTCACAAACAGCTTTGATATAAGGAGTTAAGAGCAAGTGCTTTATTCGGGACGTGGAAGAAACACCAAAAGAAAGGTGAAAAAATGAGTCAAGGAAGAAAGGGCAGTCACTACAGTACAAATCTGAACAAGGTTACCAGAGCGGGCAACTTACATCTGCATGGGAAGCCCTAGGAAGCAGTGGTAAGCAGGATATTAGACTAATTCTCTGCAAAGGATGTGAAAGCTGTTTTTCATGCATTATTCCCAACATCCATAGCCTGAAGTTGCTCCTGGGGAAGGAGGGTGTTAATTCTCTGGCATTTTCTGCTTGCCTGTGCGTGGTGAAAACAGGCTTCAATGGCCAGGGGAAGCCCACAGGCAAAGAGAGGCAGTGCTGACAAATTGGAAGTTGAGCCAGTGAGAGTGAAATGGCAAGGATGGGGCAGAGCTCCATCCACAGTGTGTGTGCTTGTGTGTGTGTACAATGTGTGCAAGCAGGCATGAAGACATCAAAAGAGGGAAAAGACCTTACAAGCTGAGTGAATCACAATTTATCAGGAGCAATGTATATGTTGGAAAACATAATGGAAATTAGGTGATAAGGTTGCATCAAAGTCCACGTGTCTAGCTCGTGAAATTTACCTAACAGTTCCCTATTGCCACAAGGGGTTGGGCATTATAGATGTCCTCATGGCAGGGCTGGTAAAATACTGAATTTTTTTGTCCTGAACAAAATGAAATAATGAAGTTTGAACTGGTGAAGCACACCAGAATTTCCTATCTATACCATCTTCGCTGTACAGAATTCCAGCTGTCAAGGCAGCAAGGAAAATTGCCCAGTTCATGGGAAGGCAATTTTGCCTGCCTCCTGGACTCATCTGGACAGGTTAAAGTCCTCTGGATAAAGAAGACAACTTGGTTATGCCCACTTAAGTACAGACTTCTAAAAGCCTTTGGGTATTCACACCTTTTCTTACTTAAACCCCAGTATGCTCTAGAATCTGATGTTCAGAACCCAGAGCCTAGATCCAATAAGCTGTTTGCTATTTGATGCTAATTGAAAAGTGTTGCCATCCTAAGCCCCTACACCAGGTTTACAAATCCTCTCCTACTTAGAGAATACCAATTTTATTTTCTCTGCAATTGAAACTCTATATGTTTATGCATGTAGATTCTAAAAAGAATCAAAAGATTCTTCAAAACTAGATCTTTTGACACATGAGAGCCACTGATAAATGTAGTCTCTGATTATATTTCTCCTAAGGTGCTTGTGGTTTAGAATGTTCCATAATGCCTAGCAAATTAGGTAATTCTTTGATAGAATTGGAGCTTACGATGGTAGAGGGCTGAGATGGTGCAGTTATCTCTTGAAAACAGAAGGTCAGAAGGTACAGGTGGTAGCATGCCAACTAGTAATTTTTTTTTAAAATCTGACATCTAAGAAAGAGTATTTTCCTATAATTTCTAAGACAACACTTACAGGCTAACAGTTGATCCTTCTGTTAGTAAGACACGTATTCTGTCTTCTCTTCCACTCTCCTTCACCTTGCCTATGGATCTTCTGAGATATCTCGTCCTTAGCACCATATTTTTTAAATCGTGTTTCCAGCTCACCCTCTATGGCAGTGATTTTCAACCAGTGTGCCATGGTGTACTGGTGTGCTGTGAGAAGATCTTAAGTGTGCTACAAAATTTTTTTAAAGATCATTCATTAAATTATTTTCTAAAGAAAAAAACTTATTTTTTACTCCTTTTTTTTGATCAACACAATTTAAGTGCACTGAAGAAGTTTAACTATAGGTTTAAATGTGCCATGAGTTACAAAAAGTTGAAATGTACTGCTCTATGAGCAGTAGATAGGTCTTCAGACATAAATCTCATTATGTTATAACCATCACCTACCACAAGCACTTCAGTCCTCCTCTTTTAACAAAGTTATCTGTAGTCTATGTTAGTGAAAAAAGTGGTATTAAAATAGTTTTTTTTTAATCCAGAGTCTAATGATGAAAATATGTAATATGGAGACTTTTTAATATATCAAATTGATTGAGTTCAATAGATTATACATTTTTCTGGAATTATTGTCATTTTGGTTTTTAAAGTTTTACTTAAATTCTCTTTATGAAGTGATAGTACATTAGTCAGGAGAGGCTTAGTCAGGTACAGTCATACACAAAACCCCACATCTCAGAGGCTTAACAGGAAAGTTGATGTTTCACTAGCACTCAGACGGCTGCTGAGCTAGCGGCATTTCCAGGAACCATGTTTCCAAGTGGTTATGCAAGATTCTGAATTACATGCTTGCATCCTGCTGCAATGCCACCTGAAACATGTGGCCCTCCAGAGTCACTGTGGAGAAAGCCACCAGAAAGACCAGCATTATTCTCTGCCTTACCTCTAATGTGACCCAAATCCTAGGGTCACATTAGAGTTGGGTCACAATTGGTCAGAACAATTCATGTGTCCTGATGTAAATTCAAGAAGTCTGAGAAGTATACTGGTGAGTGTGTCTGCGAAGGCAAGAATGAGACATAATGTATTTTTTCACTAGGAATTTTTTACAGGATGATGATAGTAGGTGCTAAAATTGACCCTTAATGCCCTTAGAAAAAGAAAAAGAAAATCAACAACCTGTGTGAGCACCCCACTTATTTTAGGATAATTTATTTGTTCATGAGATGCTAAACTTTGGAAGTACTGATGCATTTTATAAACATCACAGCCCACAATACGTGATTCTTCAAGCCCTGAACCCTTCCAACATCGCCAGGCTCATCTTTGGACATCACCTAAGAAGTCATACTTCTTAGTCGGTGTCATTGCAGTTCATGACCACAAGTCCTATGTCTCATTCTGTCCTGGTGAAGATGCCTTACCTGATGCTCCCAAACAGTCATTGCATCACATCCCTGTGCTTACATTCATATATTCATCCTGCCCGAGACAATTATCTGTAGACTACTCAAATCCTCAATAGATCATGAGTAAAGGGGCCAAGCTTTATTCACCTCTGTAATTCCAGAATCCATCAGACTGCTGGGCCCAGTGCTTAATAAATACTGTTGACCAAAACTCTCCTTGGTTATATTTTAATCACACTTTTGAAAGGGTCTCAAAGAATGACTTAACTCTACTAAGTGCACTGTCCTTTGCCTTAGGTAACTTGTAAAATCACCAGAGCTTTAGATGTCATCTTAGTTTCTCCTCTTGATCATCCACATCCATATAACCATTGAAGCACCACACCTCTCTCATATGAAGCCCTGACTTAACGGCAAACGGACTTAGGAAATCACTCCGATGTGCATGGGGTTTGAGCTGCTCTCACAGTGTTCCACTGAAAAGGGTAAAAGGATCCTCTTTTAAAACGTAGTTGTACAAAGCTATGATAAATGTGACTTTTATGATAGACTGATGACAGGATCAAATGGCAGTTTACAGCTTACTGGCTGAGCAATAAGAATGCAGGGAACCTGAGGACAGGAACCACCTTCATACCCTTAAGTAAATGCTCACTAGGAATATCGGCAGAGATAGAGAAGACTGAGGAAGTACTGTGAAATGTTCACAGACTTTAACTCACTTGAGAATATTGCATACTAACTTCTTGCAAAGCTGCAATGAGAAGGCAAGGTTTTCCCACTCTGGACTCACAATCAGAGTGGAGTGCTGGAGCTACAAAGACAACAAATGGACCAATCTAAACAATAATGCTACAAGGCAAATGGTCCTCTGAGAGAGGCACCAACAGTGAGATGTGAACTAGTAGGAGGAAAAGAAATTACTGATTCATCTCCACGTGTTCTATAGCAGCTACTGGTAGTTGGTTTTTAAGAGAACCTTGATAACTTTAAAAACTAGTCAAGTACCCAGAAAGACTTGATTTGTGATTCTTGGCATGGTTCATGTTATTGGCTCCCTTGAGACTGGGACAGTATTGAAAGGGGAAGTATCTATAAACAGAATGAATAATGTGTAGCCATAATATATTCTCTGTTTATTTTTACATCAGATGTTTGAAATGTTGGCACTATTAAGAAATTAATTTAATTTTGACTCCCTTTTGAACCTGTAATGTTATAATATAAGCCCCTAAAATGAGCCATATTCCTAGTGATGAAAAATGAGTGTTGGTGCCATGATTATACCAATGTTGTTTTTGATAAGTCTCTTTTAATTAACAAAATATTTGAAGTTTGATGGCAAATTTTTATTTTATTAAAAGGCCAATAAAAAGAACAGAAAGATGCCCATTTGAAATTGGCTAGTCTACTTATTAAAGATTTTCATCTTTGGATTGATTTGCCCATCTCAACCAATTACAGAGGAGGGAAGATACCAAATAATACTCATTTTTCAGATTAGGAAATTAAAACTGAGTGCTTTGGAGACTTATCTCAATAGTGAGAATGACTCCCATGTCAAGACTACTGAACATCCCCACTGACCAGTAATCACAATTGTTCAGTCCCCATAACACAAGCTTTTGTTGGTACTCTTGATACTTGAGGACAGATAATTCTTGGTTGTGAGGGTGTGAGGGTTTGTCTTGTGCAGTGTAAGTTGTTCAGGACCACCACTAGGCACTAATTATAACAACAAAAAATATTTTCAGACATTCTCAAATATCTCTGGAGGACAACGTCATCTCTGGTTGCAAGCCAATGCCACAGTAGATTCAGGCTCCAACGCAAATGGCTTCTCCTCTTCACATGACCTACTCTACTGGCTGTGTGCTCATAGGGGCCTCAATTTCTTTGACAAATTATAAAAAGCTGGGGTGAATTTTCCCTTTAATGTTGCCTGACAGCATGATCAAACAGTAGTTCTCAGCTACTGAGTGCAAAGTGAGAGGACAAGCTGCATGAAGTCAGCGCCCACAAGTGTTTCCTTTAACAAACCTTTGTTCAATGGGTGGAAATGTGGATTGCTATTGTCAGCTACGGGGTGAGCGGGTTACAGACTTTTCATGCGTTGTGCAATTTCATTCTGTGATCACCTATCTACTAGATATGAAGAGGCCCATTTCTATTAGCAAAAGGCAGAGCTCTGAAGACAGTTATGGCAGTAAAAATGCATTCATCATACAGTTATGGAGTGTAGGACACCGAGAGCAAACACTAATGTAAATTGTCAACTATAGGCGTGAGTGATAATGATGTCTCAGTGTTAGCACATTAATGTAACAAAGGCACCTTTCTGGTGGAGAGTGATGATAAGGGAGATGCCTATTTGTGTGCAAAGGTAGGGGGGATATGGAAGGTCTCTGTCTTTCTCCCAATATTGCTCTGAACCTAAAACTGCTCTTAACAAAAAACGATTACAAAGTAAATGTTATGGCTGGCAGAGGTGGCTCATGTCTATAACCCCAGCACTATGAGAGGGTGAGACAGTGGACTGCCTGAGCTTACAAGTTTGAGACCAGCCTGAGCTAGAGTGAGACCTCATCTCTAAAAATAGCCAGGCATTTATTAGGCAGCTGTAATCCCAGCTACTAGGATGCTGAGGTAAGAGGATCTCTTCAGCCCAAGAGTTTGGGGATGCTGTGAGCTGTGACACCACAGCACTCTACCAAGGGGGACAAAGTAAGACTTTGTCTCAAGAAACAAACAAAAAAGGAAATGTTGCAAAAGGGTATTTAGCAGATGAGATAAAGTTTAGGGAGGTCAAGTGATTTACTATAACAACAGTGATTGTGGGTCAGCTGTTAATTAGGGCTCAGATCCATTTGATTAGAAATCCTGTATATTGTTTTTATATGAGTGCTGTTCAAGATATGGGTTTTATAATACATTAGTAGATTATGATATCAAGTTAGTGGGTCAAGCTGGCATTTTTCTTTATAATGATATATAATGAAATGAAAAAGCTGGAAAATATCAAGGTGGCTCACATGTAATAAGATTAAGGTATACTTTGATGAAACTTTTGTTTCACTGTACACTGTGGGTACCCATGCACACATGCATGTGTGCTTATGTTTGTGTTAGTTATTCTTAAAGAAAAATATACATTTTCCCAGTAAGTCAGAAGTATTTGGAAGACACTGGCATACTACCTGTCATCTGTCTTCTAATGGCTAGATCATGTTTGATTGGAATTCTTAAGTTAACTCTTTTTTCTTTGATTGAAACTTTGCTCTTCCTCCACGCCAACCTATTTATCACTATCTACCTTGTCTGCCCAAGCTGGTATCAGACCAGGGGAAAGTTGAGGAATAACCCTAGTAAAAAGGATTTCAGGGGTCAATAACAGGCTCCAGGAACTGGAAATGCAAGTGTTGCACACATATCTTTTTGGAGTTGTCACTGGAGGGTTGCTGGGATTCCTGCATCCTGAACTTGCCCAGAGGTAACTTGGGTTTTAAAGGAAGCTTTTTCCTTCCACCTTAGACTCCAGTCTTATTCCCCCAAGATAACCATAATCAGTAATCTAGCACCAAACCTTAACAGGGAGTGAAATGGCAAAGGAAAAACGTAGTGTGCAGAGCACCCAGCACCAGCACCAGAGCAGAACGTAAAGGAGGGACAGTTGCACAAATATGTGGTGCTGCTTCTTCTAAGGTACACGGCTATTTTTTTTCTCGTTTGCTTGTTTGCTTGTTTGTTTGTTTCAGTACAGTTCCTTGAACTGTTCTCTCCTTGCCTATTTCGGTTACTGTGAATTACTGTGAAGATTTTTCTTTTTTTTTTATTTATTTTTTATTAAGTCATTTGTACATAGATCATACATGTATTTACACCATTATGGGATTCGTTGTGTTAATTATTTGTACAAATTGGAGTGCTTACATGCTACCAATCAACATAGCTTTCACCTCATTTACCCAATTACAACATTAAGACATTTGTGTTCTACACCTGATAGATCCAACTTCACTTGCAATATGCTCCATACGTGTGGTCTCCCTACTAACCTTCCCTCGATCAACCCACCCCCCTCTCTTCCCCTCTCCCTCTCTTTCCCACCTTCATTCTAGGCTATAGTTGTGTTCATTTTTCATATAATCATCAGAGAAATGCAAACCAAAACTACTCTGAGATACCATATAACTCCAGTAAGAGTAGCCCACATCACAAAATCCCAAAACTACAGATGGGATTGGATGTGGAGAAAAACGAACACTTCTGCACTGTTGGTGAGAATGCAAGCTAGCATGTTCCTTTTGGAAGGAAATTTGGAGAACACTCAGGGATCTAAATAAAGATCTGTAGATCTATATTTGATCCTGTAATTCCTCTTCTAGGTGTATATCCAAAGGACCAAAAATCACTTGACAATAAAGATATTTGCACCAGATTATTCATTGCAGCTCAATTCATAATTGCCTAGTCATGGAAGAAGACTAAGTGCCTATCAACCCATGAATGGATTAATAAATTATGTTATATGTATACCATGGATGGAGACTTTACCTCATTTGTGTTTACATGGATGGAGCTGGAAAATATTCTTTTTAGTAAAGTATCTCAGAATGGAAAAAAAAATATCCAATGTATTCAGTATTGCTGTGAAACCAACTTATAATCACTCACACTTGCATATGAAAAATGAAGATATTTCTACATATGCAGATCAACTCCCTTGCTTTGTTGCGTTTTGTTCCACTCCGTGGATAAACAGCTCTACAAGTGAACATTTAGCAGTGGCAATCTCACCATCTCTCTGTCTTCCTCCTCCTTCTCCTTTTACTCACTCTCTCTCTCTCTGACTCCCTCTCTTCCTCCACTGCCATTCTCTTGTGTATATTAAAGTATATTTTTTAAAAATTTAGAGCAGTTTTATGGAACTAAGGGCACATGTTTAAAGTTTCATAGACACTGCTAAATTATCCTTCAAAAAGATCTTGGCAATTTATATTTATTCTCAATGTTTCAATATATATTTTTACCACAGCCTCACCAACATGGTCTAAAAGTGAACTTAAAAATGTTTTCTCCATTTTTAAAGTAGGAAATCATATCTCTTTTTTAAGTCTGTGTGTTTAAATTATACAGAAAACTCAACACCATTTCATTATAAATTTTTATTTTTTCTTTTTAAATCCTTCCTAACTTTTTCTAATTACCTTATAGTTTTCTTATTGATGTATAAAACCTCCTACATATTGAGACCTTTGTAATATACCTTACACATATTTTCCTGCTAATCATCTCTCTTCTAGCTTTGTTTTTTTAGATATAAACATTTTTCTTGATTAGAAATTCTTGATTAGAATATCTATAACAAATTATAGATATTCTTTCTAGAATTTTGTTCTTAATCACATTAAAGTATAATTTAATGTGCAATTTATATTGGTATAAAGAGTAAGAAAGAGATCCAACTTGAAATCACTGTATTTTAAGAAAAACCAGTTTTCCCAGTACTTTTTGTTAAACAATTTGACATTTCTTTACTGATTTCAAATGTGACCTTTAATATGAATTCAATTCCCATGAGACATTTTATATGATTTCTAGACTCTATTACATTCTATTTATCAGAAAATGTTATTGCCAGAATGTTATTTTTTTTAATGAGTTAGTCATTATGGGTGTTCTTGCATATTGATTTGAAAATCCTTGAAATCTGAATGCTAGTCTAGACTAGGGAAATAGGAAAGCCCAACCAGGTGACTCTGTGAAAGTGCTACAGAAGGAGCTGGGAAAGAAACTATAGGACAGAGCAGAAATACCTCTGTACCTTAGATTTTATAGAAAAGTGGTGTGAGGTTAAATGTGAAAGTTGAAAACATATGATAGAAGGCTTCTGAGACAGTGAGGACTGCAGCAAAAGAAATACTGTGCTCAAAAAAGGAGTATTAGTCATCATCAGAGTTAGCTTAATTATTCCATCTCCTCCCACTAGTAGTTAGGGCTCTACGCTGAATAATCAGGACGGATGTCAATTACAGAAAAAAAAAATCACATTGTTGTACATGAAACACTACTGGCTCCTGCAGGAGCAAGCTGATATTGAGACCCCAACTTAAAATATATATGGAATCTCAAAAGGAGGGAATGAGAGAGGATACCCAGAAAAAGAGAGGTCTAAGAGAACAGAGGTCTTCTCAAAGAGACTCTAAGGATATATCTGTGAGGTCCTTCCCATCTGCCTCAGCTCTTAGAAATTTATAGACTTAACTTCCCGGGACCTGGAAACTTCTACTTCTGTAAATCTGGAGCCACTTCTCCAGCTTGATTCAAACTGACCAGTGAGACATATACCCATTGACTGGGGATAAAAAGAAGAAAATTGAGCCAGTTGGGGAGCACGGCCATTTTGAATTCTTCTGTGTCATTACTCCACCAGCTGAAATAAACCCTTTCCTAAGAAAGGAAGAAAGGAAGGAAGGAAGGAAGGAAAGAGAGAGAGAAAGAGAGAAGGAAGGAAGGAAGGGAGGGAGGGAGGGAGGGAGGGAGGGAGGGAGGAAGGAAGGAAAGGAAGGAGGGAAGGGAAGGAAGGAAGGAAGGAAAGAGAGAAGGAAGGAAAGAAGGAAGGAAGGAAGGAGAGAGGGAAGGAAAGAGGGAAGGGGAAAAGAGAAAGGGGGAGAGAGAAAGAAAGTGGGAGTTAGAGAAAGCGGGGAGAAGGGAGGTGGGAAAGATAAATGTCTTACTTATGTGGGATAAAAATACATATCTGGTTATTTTAACAGCTTTTCAAAATACACTGACCTTAAAAACCCAGATTAAGTATATAGAGTAATATGCCAAAGGCTGACAAGAACCCCCAAACACACGACATTAAATCATGTTCTGAATGAAGACATTAGGAATGGGAGCTGGCCATCGATTTGTAAATCATCAAGTGATACTAAGTTGAGTACTCCTGGTAATGCCTCGGGAGACATAGCATCATTGTTAGGATGGTCTCTGAAAATTACTGATGAGCTGTCAAATGCGGAATGAAATTTTGAAGGGACAATTTTTTTTTTTTTTTGAGGCAGAGCCTCAAGCTGTCACCCTGGATAGAGTGCTGCGACATCACACCTCACAGCAACCTCCAATTCCTGGGCTCAAGCGAGTCTCCTGCCTCTGCCTCCCAAGTAGCTGGGACTAAAGGCGCCCACCATAATGCCCGGCCATTTTTTGGTTGCAGCCGTCATTGTTGTTTGGCGGGCCCGGGCTAGTTTCGAACCCGCCAGCTCAGGTGTATGTGGCAGGCGCCTTAGCCAGTTGAGCCACAGGCGCCGAGCCACAAAGGGACAGTTTTAAAGGTAATACTTCTCATAGAAAGTAAATATCAAAGAAAACGAAAGGGAGAGAAAGCTGCAGCCAAAAGCTGGTAAATAACCACGAAATTGTAGTGAATCTTAGAGCAGGGGATAGTAATGTGGGACACATACTTATCCATAGTTTTTAGAATTTTTCAAAAGTAATAAACTATCAATGGATCGTTGAACATATAGTTATTCTGTTACTTAATTAGTCTTAATGATGCTTGAACATTTTACTGTCTAGGCTGGATGGAAAAAAAAAAGATAAGAATAGAAAGGCTCAGATGACAAGAAAAAATTCAAACCACCATATAACTCACTCAGACTCTACTGAAAGTTAGGAATGTCTCTATAGGGAATGCTTCTCTACAAGACCAGAATTTTGATTTCTTCACCCAGGTCTTCAAAAACCATTTTAAAAATACAAAAATGTGTTGTATAGTAAAAGAGAAAATATTATTTGCAATATGTTACAAATATGAAATTAAAAGACTTATGATTGGATTTTTTTGTTGATTTTAAGTGTTTTTTGTTTGTTTTTCTGCTTAAAGATTGGGATGAAGAAACTGCAATGCTCACTTTTCCTCTTTGGACTCATAGAATCACATAAAGTTTTTCTTTGCTGTTCACTCTCTCTTTTCAAGTACTAGCACAATCATAATACATAATAAAATGGTGATTCAGTAAGTATTTCCTTAAAGAAAGAAGGAAAGTGTGTTAGTCTGTTTGCATTGTTACAATAGATTACCCGAGGCTGGGTGACTTTAAAGAAAATAGGTGTATTTGGCCCATTGTTCTGTACTCTGTGCAAGGTCATGGCAGCAACTGTCTGCTCCTGGTGAGGGCCTCAGGCAGCTTCTACTCACGGTGGAAGGAAGAAAGGAAGCCTGTGTGTACAGTGGTCCCACAGTGATGGAGGATGCAAACCAAAGTGGGGGCAGGGGTATCAGGCTCTAAATTAGCTCTTGGGAACTGTAGCAGGAACTAAGAGAGTGTGAACACGTTTAGGCCCAGCCCCCTTTCCCAGGCAGACATTCACCTACTCCTAAGTGATCCAGCCTTATAACACAGACACCTTTCATTGAGTCCCACCTCCAACACTGGGAATCAAATTTAAACGTAAGATTTGGACGGGGCCAGCATCCAATGTGCAGCAAGGAGAAATAATTAATAAAAAGAAAGAACGAAAAAGGAAGGGAGGAAGGGAGGCATGGAGTGAGGGAGGAAAAATGAACGGATTACTCTTTTTGAACAGAACAAATCCTGTTTTCTGACTTTCTGTACAGGTGGGATATAGTGTCAATATATTTTCATTTATTTTAAATTCAACCCAGACTTAGGAAATATATTTGCTTTGAAACACTGAACCAATTATTTAAATTTCCTATTCCAAATTTCTTCATCTCCCATGTAAACAATGTGTGTGCATAAATAACAATAGTGACAGCAAAGCAATATATTTTAAATAAAATAAAATACAAGGTGAACGTATAGTCAAGTCATTTAAGGGAGCTTGTAATGAAAGCTATTATTACAATTAATTAACAGAAAAATTAAAGCAAAAAATTAATTTTTAAGAAAAGGAATGGAGTGATGACAGCTAGATGGCAGAGCCTGCTGATTCCTTCCTTCTGTCCATTTAAGGTGCAAATAGCTCTGGGACAGCTCAGAAGCCAAGTTACAGTGAAGCACCATAGGGGAGAATGAGAAAAAAGAGAATAAGCACACAAAGGTTAGAAAAGAATTGCATTGTGCACATATCATCCCATCCTCCTGGCTGTCACGTCTCAGCAATATGAAGAGACTTCCTCAACTCTGAGTTCCTCTTGCAGGGAGAGGGGAGCAGGGTGAGCCCCCAGCTGCCCCGGGATTCTGGGCACTACTTTGTTTCACGTTCCTCATTTCACTGGGGTGAGCAGCGTACTTACAATGTGTGAGTAAGTGCAAGAACAGACCAGGAGGGTGGGGCTCTCAGCACCAGCCAGAAGGCAAATAGCCCTGCAGTCCCAAACTTCTGTTCTGCAAAGGACCCCCACGGCCTTCACCTGTGAGGGCCACCCCTCCAACCTGAAGCCAACTCCCTTCCTCCCTGAAACATTCACATGCCCAACCCTGGACCAAGTCACCCTTGGTCCAAACCGCAGCTACGCAGCCCGGTGGCCCGCACCCACCTCTCAGAAAAGGGTGCAACTGCCTCCTCATTTGGGTGACAGGCCAAAAACAAGCTTTGAACACCAGCAGCAGCACCACTAGTTGCTAGTGTGACCCAGACCCGAGGCTGTGCTTTCTCATTCCTATGCTCCTAATCCCGGCTCCTCGTCCCCTCTGCACGTGCCCAGGATCAGACACCGGGGCCAGCACCGCTGCGGAGCATCCAGGGCAGGACCAGCACCAGGACCAGCCAGCATCTCTTTGGTTACCACCTCCCTCCACCGCGAAATAGAAACCAGAGGTGCAGCAGCTTTCAGCAGCGGGGAACCCGAGCGCCCTCCCGTGGACCCCGCGGTCGTGGCCAGTGAGGGGCCCTTCATAGAGGCTGCACAGAGTTCCAGCGCTGTCCCCAGATCCGTAATCAGTCATCTCACCCAGGCTAGAGGGAGGTGAGATGGGGAGATGTCGGTCAAGGGGTGCAAGGGAAGTTCTGGAACCTAATGTACAACAGTGCGGCCGTAGTCAGTGGTAGTGTTTTGTACATATGAAATTTGAAATTTGCTAAAATCTTAAGTATTCTCAGCACCACAAACTGGAAGAAAAAAAAAACAGAAGATAACCCTGTGAGCTGATGGATATGTTAATTTGCACGGTCATGATGAGGACTGCACAAGGACGGGTATACCACACCCTCAAGTTGTACCAGGTAAGTGTATACAGTTTTTGTCTTCAATTATACCTCAAGTAAGTTGGATACAACTAAAAACAAAAAAGAGATAGAGTGAGAAGAAAATGTAGGGCCGCGCGGAGATGTCGTGCTGGGCTTGTCCGCAGTGAAGACAAGCGCATAAACGTGCTGGTTTCAGGAGTGCGATTATCCTGTAATATAAGGATGCCTCCTGAGCCATCAGGGGAAGACAGTGCTTTTCATACAGTAATAAAGCCTGAGTGAAATTTTCATACAGGGACGTGGAACAAGAAAATCCACAGTGTCTTCCAAAGCACCGTGTCAACATGTGGTGGGAGAAATAATAGTCGCGGGATTATTTCTTAACATTAAGCAAAAACCACAGTAAAACTCATTCTCTGAAACTGTTATTACAGGAATTTAGAATATTGCCCTTACGTAATTTTCTGGTGAAATGCTATCAACTCTAATATGCTACACTTGGGCTAGGACACAGAGATTTTAATATTCTTCATGGAGAGAATTAAACTCGATTGTGTGTTTTTGCCTTTTAAACTGGATGCTGCTAAAAAACAAGAGATATAGATGTTTAATATATTTTGCATTGCTCCGGCCAAAACACTATGCTGATATTTTTTCTTTGCTTTTACTGCTATTTTGTTACTTTTCTGTTTAAAGATATATCTTGCTTTTTCAAATGTGTTATAAGGAAAGCTTGGAGAAAATTCGATTATTCCCTGTGCCATCTTTGCTTTCTCCAAGAACATTAATGCAACTGACAGTTTTGCCCCTTACAAACGTTTAGATGGGGATGTGAAGATAGGAGCAAATGAAGTTCAGCTGAACTAAAGACCTGTGTCACTGTGTTATTACAAGCTGGCATCTGCCGGCGATGACCATAACACAGTTTGGGAGGAATTCTACTGCAATCCATTCTTTACATATAAAACAAAAAGTCTCAGAAAGTTTTTATAAACAAGAAAAATTTTGTGTTGGTGAACTTTGTAGTTGATGACTCTGCTTTGTCATTTGATGGATGAAAGGGTGGTAATATATGTCTAATGAAGCAATCGTGAGAACAAATCAGCTTGATACAACTTGCAAAGTTTTTATAACTTTCAGCTCTATTTTGTTGTCATCATTCAGATCAATTCCACTGAGCGTCTGAAGTGCTTTTTCTATAGTGTTTACATCTCTTAAACACAAACAGTCAACCAACACCCTTTATTTGTTCATCCAGAGGAAATATGATTAAAGGATTTGTGGAATGTTAGACGGTGTTCAGATTTATCACAATGTGATTGGGTGTCATGGTTGGGTAAGCACAGGGGATGATGATTTTCTAAGGTTTTCAAAACTTTAGGACACTTTAATAAGAAACCAAAAATATTATATTTATTCAGAAGTTAGTAAATCCTTTTACTAGTCCCCAAACTAACACATCCATATGTTCCATGAAATTCTCAATATTCAAGTTTCATGCGGGAAATTAATGTGAGAGTGATTAGAAGACAATTCTTTTTTTTAAGTGACAAAATCTAAGTGAAATATGCACTGAGAATTGGATGCCTTAAAACAAAGACTTAAATATTCCTTTTTCCCTTTATTTTCTTCTGCAGAAATATTAATGTACACATTTCTTCTTGATAACTCACAATGTATAAAAAATGAAATAAAATAGTAGGCTTTTTTCACAGATACAGCTATTAGGTTTGTTCGACCACCCTCTCCCCATGAATCTGAGGTTCAAGAAACCAAAATGTAATATAATATATTTTAAACAATTACTTGTTTACAATAAGAAAAAAGACTGGTTACTGGATGGAACAAGAAATCAAGAAAAATGTATTTAACAAGGAGTTTTTCTTCATCTTACGCTTAGAGTTTTCAGTTTGTCTTTATGTTGTCTTATTTCATAACCACAAAATGATACAGAAATAGCAGAGTTTAAATTTTGACATGAGAATGTTCAAATGTCTCTGGCCTTCTTTCATCTTAAGAGTGAGTGAACCTTTTCCAGAACGCTCCTAAAACACTTCTCCTCATGTCTCATTGGTTGGAGTAAATGGGACGTTCTGGGTCAGGACAGAAAGAACCAACTAGTGTTTATTGATTACTATCACAATCACCCAGGGAAAATTCCAGTAAGTACAGAGACTCAGAACCAGACTCCAGAAGTTCTGAGTATGTTTTAAAGTGGGTTTTGGGAATTAGCATTTGTTTTAAAATCTCTTTATATCAATCTAAAGCAAGTAAGCAGCTTAGACCAATTGGACGTTCCCTGAGATGGTTATGGTGTGTTCCCACTTGAGGGATTCACACTCTATAAATCTTGAGTTCTCTCAAGGAGGAGAATGGAGAAACTAACTTAGACCCAAAAATCTTAGTGCTTCAAGGAGAATAGAGAATGTGAAACATGCCTTTGGGGAAAATAAGCTGAGAGCCTGAACAAATATTTTAAATGGAATTAAATGCAGAATACAAATGTCTTCATACAATAACTAGGAAAGTGCCATGAAGGCTATGTTAAACAATTTGATGACAATGTTTCTGATTGTATATGAAGCTAGCACATTATACCCCACAATTGCACTAATGTACACAGCTATGATTTAATAAAATAAATAAATAAATAAAACAGAGAAGAGATGCGGTAAAGGATTCTTCACTGACACACCAGGGAGCACGTGAGCCGAGAACAACCATAGAAATACTTAAAAGAAGAAAGAATTCTCAATAATCAAATGTTCTGGTGTTTCAGAGCCCAGGAGCAAACTGGTAGTTGAGTCAGAATATATAAACCTCCCAAACTTTACCCAACAAAAACACATGCCCCAAAGCAAGTACTAGGCTAGCTGTTCCTTCAGTTATTCCTTACTTTCTAAGCATCACAAGTAGCAAGAGGGACAATTACTTAGAGTCTCACATGATTTCTGATTTGTGTCATGCTATCTTATATAATCAACTGAAAATAAAAATACCTAAACTATGACCCACAAAATGATTTTTGTCATTTCATTTCTATCGTTTTATTTTTCACAGTTGTTTTTATCATCAGAGTATATCCAGCTACAGAAGTATATAAGAATTGGTTTATATTTACATAGCATGGTATTAACTGATTTAACATGTACAATTCAATAACATTCAATATAGTGTCAAATTTGTGCAGCCATAAGCACAATCAATTTTAGAACCCTTTCATTTTTTCAAAAGGAACCCTCATAGACCTTAGACATCAACCTTTCTCATTTTGGTAACCATTAATCTCCCATCTCTATAGATTTGGCCATTCCGATATTTCATATAAAGAGAATTATGCAATATCAAATATTTTGTTAATGACTTTTACTTAGCATCATAATTTCCAATCTCATACATTTAAACTATATATTATGAACATTTGTAGTTTTATTCTACTTTTATTCTGAACTATGCTGATTTTATATGTCACACAAACATAATTTTGGTTATTGTTTATTGATTTACCACTTTGGACTATGGAAATTTGCCTAAATTTCTATCTTCTGTCTCCTTTTCCACTAGTTAAGTATTTAAAGGATTATTTCTCTACTTTCATCTAATAACAATAAAATAATTAGTAACCTTTTCCTATAACCTCATAACTCTTCCTTTATATGACCTACCCAAGCCACATTTTAATGCTTATTAAAATTTGATCTTCATTTCACAATAAATATATATTTAACAATCAACATCAAACTTTATGTCAATATCTCTCTGGCCATTTGTTTGAGTGCAGTGCAATTCCTATAGACACAAAAAGAAGTCAAACAGAAATAAAATCTCTAGTGATCTTACATGTTAATAAGTAACACTATTCATGAGAATCAGTTTGAATCATTAAAAAAAGGCTAGTTTTATTAGTATCTTAAACACGTCACTCTGTTGTTTCTGACAAAAATCATTGGTCTTGAAATATGTGGAGCTAATTTTGTATTCTTTTCAGTTAAGTCTTGGTCTCTGTCTGGATCATCCTGCGCTCTATCTTTCTTTTTTTTGTGTGATTTTTGGCCAGGGCTGGGTCTGAACCTGCCACCTCCAACATATGGGGCCGGCGCCCTACTCCTTTGAGCCACAGGCACCACCCTCTCCCCTTCTTTGTTCTTTAAAGTCAAGTGATTTCACAGAATAAATTTCAATGTTGATTGCTTTGGTTGTATTTTCCCAAGTATGCAGTATACCATTTCAATACATAGTTTCAAAACTCTTCTTATTTATTAGTTTTCGTAAAGTTTCCTTGAGTTGTAGTATTTAAAAATTTATTAAATAGTGCTCCATTGGTTGGTTGGTTGTTTGTTTTCTCTTTAGGTACTCTGTTTTTAATTATATCTGACTATCTTCAAAAATTTTTATTTTTTTGAAAGCGTTCTCATAGTTATATTTATTCCTTTTTAATGTGTCCCATTTCTTTTCACCCCTTCGATTGTTTTTATTCACTATCATATTTTTTATATCTTGTTCTCTTTCTGAAACAGCTTCTTATATATCAAATTCATTTCTGGTATTTATTTCCTCAAGTCTAAATTTTGTATTTCAGGTAAGACTTTTTATTTGATGTTATATTCTTATGTTTTTAACTTTGGTTAAATATTGAAACATTGAGTTATAATTTTTGAGTTATACGTTATTAAGTTACAACATAATTCCAAATATAACAGTATTTGTTGCTAATGATACAATTTGAGCTTGCAAGTGAAAATTAAAATTTTGAGGAATCTGTATCTCCTGCCTCAAGTTCGAGCACTTCCTAATATTTCAAGAATTTTCTGGTGAGATCAGTATTAATATTACTATGAATTTTTGATGTTGATAATGAAGTTTGTCAGCATTGGAAGATTTGCATCACTCAGTGAGTGAATATTTTTCAATTGACCAATACATGATGTTGTAAAATAATATAAGGGTAAATTTCTATGTAGGGCAAGATAAACCCATGGATTTTAATACAGCTGAATATAAAAAGTTCATTTATATACTTGACATGAACTACTTGTCAAGTATGCAATACAGCATCAAAAAAAGAATACTCACCATGATCTGAGAGGCTGTTATAAACACACACAAATGGCTACATTTTCTTCATGTCCATTAACTGTTATAACATTTTGCTACAGATAGAAGGCAAAAGCAAATATGACAATCCAGCAATTTTCTGTAAAGATAGACATTAAAAAGATTTGCACAATCTGACAGTGACATTTTGCTCACTAATGTTTTTTCATTTTAGAAAATTGTAGTAATTTTTGCAAAAAAAAATGCAAGATGACATCCATTATTGTCAATTTCAAGCATAAAAATGATTTCCATTTATTTATCAAAAAAATTAGAGAAATAAGAAAACTAAGAGGCCTAATTCTCCCCATTAAAAATAAAAGAAGAGTTTGTACCCTCCCTTTTCTTAGATCATTTCCTTTAAAACAATTGTAGTGATTATAAATTCTTTGTGGGTTTCACTGACATATAAATCTTTTAAAAATTAAAATTAGTTTCCTGCCAGCTTTAAGACCCCAAAATTTCTTTCATAAGTAGGCTTCAGGCAATCATCTCTTTCTTTTTTTTTTTTTTTTCTTTTTTTGTTGTTGTTATTTTATTTATTTATTTTTACATATACATATGTTTATTAGGTTTCCACTTTTTGCCTCCACAGAATTTAAAAGGCTTAAAATTTAATAACAATAACAATATTTAAGATAAGGACTAGAAACA
>CAUYON010130438.1:0-32466 GCA_963573935.1 Arctocebus calabarensis | reverse complement strand
CAGATATACAATCATGTCATCTGCGAAGAGTGAAAGTTTAATCTCTTCTGATCCTATGTGGATGCCTTTGATCGCCTTTTCTTCCCTAATTGCAATGGCTAGAACTTCCATTACAATGTTGAAGAGCAATGGAGACAATGTATGCCCAACTCTTTTACTCTAGGATTATAGGTGTGAACCATTATACCCAATCCTTTTACTCTTTTTCTAATATATGTAATATACAGATAATACACATTACATATTTTAAAATTTGCATGTTTTGAAAACAATCTTTTGTACTTGATTTTTTTATATATATAAGTACTTTTATAACATTACAATTTTCTATATGAAGGACATTTTAATGGCCACATGATAGTATGTCACCAGAGTGTACCATATTTCACCTAATGATTCTCTATTGTTGGAAGTAATAATAGTAATAGGCTACTGGCATTTATGGTTTTGTTTCCACCTCGTAACTGTGCTAAGCATGTTGTGTGAATTTTACTGCTTAATCCTCATGACAAGTCTTATAGGTAAAAAGCTCCATTTTAAAGAAAATGAAACCAAGGCTTGAGTAATTTGCCTATCTCTAACATGTAATGCTTGTTATAATTATTTGTTTTCTGTACCTGGGAAAAATGTACTGGTACTGCCATTTTTTAGGCTTTCTATAATGTTTTTACTGACATAGACGTTCTGAGGTAGATACCTTTGTGTAGAAATCATTTACATTTTGGATGTCTGAACTTCTTTTCCTTAGCCGGTCCTTTATATAACTGATTTATCTTAATCGATTGAAATATTTTCAAAGCCAATGTAGTTGTGCAGTATATCTCACAGGGCAAAGCAGTGCACAAATTGCCTAGCCATCCTTTTGGTTGATGAAAGCCTGGGCCAAATAAGTGCCAAGCTAAGGCAGGTATTTCTGTAGGACTACTGATCTGCCTGGAAAGTATCTCAATATTCAGTAGTTAGACTCAGGTTGTAATACAAAGGGACATTGATTCCCCCTTGTCAGATGAAATTGTGTGATGCTGGCTAAGTGACTTACCTCTTCCTGTCTTATTTTTTTTAGAGCTTTATCACCAAGGAAGACGATCTAAAGAGGTAGTGTTATCCAATGAGCAGGATCATGTCTCTTGATTTGGGAGGCAACATGGTGGCACGGCTTTGGAGCTGGAGAGACTTGGGTTCAGCTATAGGTCTAACATTTATCAAATGATCTCAGATCCATTCCCTGAGCCTTTTTGAGATCTGGTTTTCTAATTACTCAGATTATAAACACACACTGGTCTTTGAACAGAGAGATCTCTTTTTTATAACTCTTCAATTTGTTCTTTGGATCTACCCCTATCCACCTTATTCAGGTTATGATTTTGTAGAAGAAATAGGGTAATCCACCCCTCCCACCCTCTATGATCTTTTTCTTCTTAGAAGCTATTGGTTTCTGCCTCTTTTGAATGATATAGTAATGATCGGGTTAAATATTCTTGGTCCTTGACTTCTATTATCTGCAGGTCTACTCTGCTTTGCATTATCTTAACTTGTTGTTGAGAGCAAGAGTGGCCTAAGGGAGATAGGAAGTCTCTATTTGTGAAAAAGGTTGTTTTTAAACAGCCTACAGATTGTGTTTATTATTAGAGTGTTCTTTGACTTTCACTTCCAAGTTTAAGGCTTTGGTACCATTGGTATTGAGGGGAAAAGACAAGGGAGCTCTGGTAATCTCTCCATTACACCTTGTGTCACTCCATAACTCCTTCTAGGGTTCCTGGTTTTTGGACTAAGGCTCCAAGAATCCTGGAAACCCACCATAGACGGGAAAGGAGACGATTGTAGGGAGAGAGAGACTGTAATTAAAATAAAAATTGGAGAAGGACAGCTAATGGAGAGATTAATATGGGAAGATGTACTTTTAAATTAGTTTTCTATCTGTATTGATGAGGGACACAGTGATTTTTGCCTAGAGAAACCCATCTGTTAAAAAATGGTTATCTTTCCATGAAAGAAAAAAGAAATATGAAACCTAGGTGGGGATGAAATGCATGTGTGCATAGTTTTTTCTTTATTTTCTCTTCTTAAAATGATAAGGAAGCTTATCTGGGGTTCAGATATACTCTGTAAGCCAGTCTTCACCATGTTGGAATGTGGGAATTCCTCTTAAATCAAAAGGAATGCGTCTCTCATTGTTCATATAATTCTGATTTCCATTTTAAATTTAACTGGCAATAGTGTAGTGGCAGATATTTTTGTAAGTTGGGGCAGTTCCATAGCACCTTATGAAGTTGGTTTGGCGTGATCCACAGAAGGTGCTGGTGAGTAGAAACCTTTTTAGTTTTGTAGTTTTTATTTCTTTGTTTCCCTGTGTCTGGCTAACCTTAGGAGGACATGATATGGATAAGATAGCCATAGTCATTTTGAAAGGAACATGCTCAATCTCTGCCTCTTCTCTATCTAATGAGTTCATGTAAAAAATATATCAAAAGAAATTCTCATAGCAGAATCCTCACATTTCAAAGGGGAGTATATTTATTATAAGAACTGCTGATTCATTAGGAATGCTTCTTAATTCGAACAGCAACAGCTGCTTCTGGTTAGAATAAACTCCATCTCTTCTTTTGTGCCCTATCTCTCCAAGGCAGGTCAAGAATTTTCTCTTGCTTTAGCTTTTTCTCTCCCACTCTTACTCTTTCCTCAGTTACAATGCTTTATCCTTCTCAGTGTTTATACAATTTGAACAACATACCGCACCCACTCCCCACCTTTAAAAATGACTTAATATTACCAATGCTAACAAAACTCTGCTGTTAATGTGCTTCGTTTGCATTCACAGTGACCTGGAGTGTATTATACAGCAGTAAAGAAAAAGTTGAGACACCTCGTAGTCAGGAATTTCTAAGGGCAATAATGTAAAATATAGGGAGCATTTCAGAAACTACCATTGTCCGTCAAATGAAACCACTGTATTAACGTATCATAGCATGCTGTTCTAATCACTTTTCTCAAAATACCAGCTTTTGAAAGAAACATGGCTGTATTTTTAATACAGAATCTGAAATCGTGTAATTGAATGGCTTAGCAGAATAGGTAAATGAATGTAGCAACATGCATTCAAATATGTCTCTTGGGTTTGTAATGAGCTGATTGAAGTTCACAGTTGTAAGACTTGCCATTTTATTTCTTGATTTTACATTCTAGACCCAGACAAAGGTGTCAGGTTTTTTTTTTTTTTGTATCAACAGAAAAAGGAAAAAGAAAACTGTTCATAAAAATCAGGTAATCTTTTTAGGGCTCCCTATTGGATTATGTGCTCCAGTCGTCTTTATTCAACTGACCTGTAAAATAAAGGATCGTCTAACATGACCATCTCTATTTAATTTTAGAATCATTAATAACCCCTCTTAGGGCTGAAAGAAATTCTGTCACGTTTGCTGGGGTTGGTAGTCTGCCATGGGTGTGCCCACACTCAAGTGAGAGAGACAGTTGGTGCCTGTGCACTTCTCTCATAGCGTTTATCTTGGTAATTGCACTTGTTGATTTGCACATTTGATTCCCTCACTAGACATTGAGATTGGTCCTAGGACCCAGCAAAGAGTCTCACAGTCAGTGAATGTTTGATGACCAAATGAGCCATATGGGTGTCACAGTAGATATCAAACTACTAGACAGAAACAGCATCAGCTTTGGAGCTAAGTAGAAGTTATTTCAAATCCTGGTTAGTGAAAGATTATGGGAATTCTCTGTGTAATCCAATTGAAATTTCGACCTTTCAGGACATTCTAGATCAGTGGTTCTCAATCTTCCTAATGCCGTGACCCTTTAATACAGTTCCTCGTGTTGTGGTGACCCCCAACCATTAAATTATTTTCGTTGCTACTTCATAACTATAATTTTGCTACTGTTATGAATCATAATGTAAATATCCGATCTGCAGGATGATCTTAGGTGACCCCTGTGAAAGGGTCGTTCGACCCCCAGGTTGAGAACCGCTGTTTTAGATATTGAAGACTGCAGCTACCTCACTGTGCACTCTCTCAGACAAGAGAAACCATGTTCTTTTGTACCCTCTTTGGTAGGAGACAGAGCAAAAAAAGAAAGAAAAGATTAATGTTAGGAGTTTGCCATTCAGGAAGGATGGAAATATATCTGGGTTTATCCCTTTGGCTTTTTTATGTGTTGTTCTAGGTGGGTTCCTTATACTCTCTGGTCTCAGTTTCTTTTGCTATGAAATGAGAATTGAGCAGTTTAGAGCAACTAGCTCATCTCACACTTCCTTTGCGTCACTTGGTTGGACCAGTTGGCAAAGAGCTTGGGTTGCACCATTTCTGATCATGGAGCAAACCCTTGGGACCACCTGTAGGGATTATGGCCAGACCTCTGGACTGGGCTAATTCAGAGGTTCTCAACCTCATTGTAGACAGACTTGGTTTATTTCGCTTGCTTGTGAGATATGTCACAAATCGTTTGTTAGTATTAATACATAGCTAACGAAGTTTGTAAATGATATACTGTTTTAATACATTAGATGGACTGGAGGTATTCCTATAATATCCCTTCACTTGGGATGGAGTGACAGCCAGTACCATGAAGCTGTGATATGTGGGAATGCTCATGGGACTATGTTAGTATTCAAACTTGTCCTTTATTGGTCAGCAGTGAGGTAAAAATGCCAAAATATACGGTGTGGCTTGAAAGATGATAGAGGCTGGACTCAAAAGGCTACATATACTGTATTATTCCTTTCCTATGGCATTCTGAAATAGGCAAAATTATAGGAATAGCAAACAGATCAGAAGAATGAGCCTCCTTCCCTTGCTCTAAGGCTTAGCACTTCCCTGCTTCCCAACCACTTCTGGGAAGGCTTTTCCACCCCAGGAGTGCTGAGAAAGTGGCTTCTTAAAGTGTAGGGGCTCCCATCCCCTAGGGCTCATAAGGTGCCAAAGTGAGACCTTGGGAGAGGACCCATCTTAAATCGGATTGGACTGCTTTCTCCTTGGAGTGGCAAGTTTCTAGGGGCTTATGGAGGAAACAGAGCAGTCATTGCCAGGAGCTGAAACCGGGGGAAGGGCTGACTTCAAAGGGGCAGCATGAGTGAGTTGGGGAGCGTGTGATGGAAGTGTTCTACACCCTGATTTCCTGTAGTGCTCACACCAGTGTATGCATTTGTCAGGAATGAATTTTACTTAGTGTTGAAAGAAAAAAGTGAATTTTAAAAAGGTAGAGCTAGTGGGAGGGACAGGTGGAAAACATGATCTCAGTGTAGTGTGGGAAGAGCTGTGATACATTAATAGATAGTGAGGGGGACTGAGTTGGGTGGGGCACAACAGAACATGTTGGGGTCCTGGAAACGTAGTATATATTGATTGTGGGTGGTGGGTACACAGCTGTATGCAGTTACCAAAACCCATCTAAATGTAGGCATTGAATGGGTGGATTTTATTTTGTGTAAAATATAATTCAAAGTTGATTTTAAAAAGAAAAAAAGGATCATGAACGTTGGAGCCAGAGAGACCTTTCTTCAAGTCCTGACTACCCCTTTACTAGGCTTGGTGATCTTGAGCAAGTTACACCACGTCTCTGAGCCTCTGTTTCCTTACCTGTAACTTACAGCTGAAAATATACAGAGCTGCGATGTGGAGTAGAAACAGAGCCTGACAGAGCCCAAGCTTGAAATATTTGCATTTCCATCTCATACGTGGCTCAGAGTACAGAATTGGTCTTTAAATTAACTGAAGCTGCTCTATTCTAGAGGCATAAAAATTAAATTCAAACATTTGTGAAAGGTAAAAGTGTTAACATCCATGTGTTTGTTTAATGACAGCTCTTAGAGTCTTATTACCTTTGCTATCTTTTATATCACTGTAGCATACTAAATCTTCTAGGGTTAAGTTTTATTTAATTAGTTAACTAAGAAGAATATATGCTATTTTTTTCAGTGAGGAAAGAGCACGAGATGATTAGTAGTGTTATCTAGAACAGAGTCATTCATTGAGGAATGATTGAAAATATACCGGTGACAGGTTTTTAATCCCTATCCTTTTTTCTTTGCTTTTATTCTGTCTTTGAAATGAAATTTTCATCTTTTTTAGTGAATAAATGTTCATTAAAAAATCTCTATTGGCCCAGCCCACTCTTTTTGTGACAGATAAAATCTTAAAAATAATTAAGATATCCAGATGCTTATGGAACTCAGCATTTTAAAGGTATTTATAATTATTCAGACTATTGCTGAAAATCACTCTTTCTCCTAAATGAGCAAGGAGGCACTTCCTAACAATCATAACAGAAACTACCTATTTTCGATTATCTGGTGTACTTTGTGAACTGATTCTGTGAACTGTGGGTATCATTTTGTTTAATTCGTGCTGTACTACCGACTTGTCAGGTAAGCAGGAAGCCTTGCCCTGTGGAGAGATGAAGGAACAGCTTTGGTGGGAGCCTGGGACTGGCTAGTAAGTGGGAGAACCACACCTGTGTCTCTGGACTGTCCGCCTCCCTCCCTCCTCCTGCCATGTCACATGGTGTACCCTGCTTCTGAGGGATGCATGCAACTTGCCTGATGGGAGCTCATTTATCAGCTCTCTTCTAGAGTCAAGTCCTTTTTAACATTGTACTTGGTAATTAAAAGATCACTGACAGAAGCCCTCACTTTTAGAACCTCCTCCTTTCTTGAGGATTTCTGCCAGCTATGTTGGTCCTAAAACCTTTGCGTTTATCTGGTGTCAGACTTCCCCCTTCAGTCCATCTTCTACTCTGTTGCTGAAATGTTTTTTTAAAAAGTCAAGGCGGAAGCTCATGCCTGTAACCATAGCACTCTGGGAGGCTGAGGCAGGTGGATTGCCTGAGCTCAGGAGTTTGAGATCAGCCTGAACAAGAGTGAGACCCTGTCTCTAAAAAATAGCCAGGTGTGGCTCTGCGCCTGTAGCTCAGCGGTGAGGGCACCAACCACATACACTGGGGGTGGCAGGTCGAACCCAGCCCTGGCCTGCCAAACAACAATGACAACTACAACTAAAAAATAACCAGGAATTGTGGCAGGTGCCTGTAGTCCCAGCTACTTGGGAGGTTGAGGCAAGAGAATCACTTCATTGCTGTGAGCTGTGACGCCATGGCACTATACTGAAGGCAAAATAGTAAAACTCTATCACAAAAAAAAAAAAAAAAAAAAGAAATAGCCAGGTGTTGTGGCAGATGCCTGTGGTCCCAGCTACTCAGGAGGCTGAGGGAAGAGAATCGCTTGAGCCCAAGAGTTTGAGGTTGCTGTGAGCTATGACATCACAGCACTCTACCCAGTGTGACAGAGTGAGACTCTATCTCAAAAAAAAAAAAAAAAAATAAATTTCTCCTTTGCTTCCAGAAAAAAGAGCTAAACTCCCTGGTCCAGCATGTGCAACTTCTTACAAGCCAGGCTCTGGACTTCTCAGGCCTCATCTAATACGCCAAGGTTCCTCCCTCTACCCTGTCCTCACCCTCTAAACCCACACAAAGAAATACCTTGCTCCACCTTTGCTCAGGGAGCCACCCACCGGAGCCCAGTGCTGTTCTCTCTGTGCCTCGGTGATTAATATTTCATTCCCCAGATGGAAGTATGCTTCTGTTTGATCTCACTCCTCTTCCTCACCTAGCTGATACCCAGTCTAGCTGAGGTGCCCTTCTCCAGTGTCGCCACAGCTCGTAGTGCCCAGCTGTGTCCCAGCATCGTCACATTGCACTGTGGTCACCGCGTCCCTGTCTGTCCTCCCCAGGAGCCTTAGAGTTCCTTGAGGACAGACAGCACTGTGCCTTGTTCATTTATTTATCCCACCTCTCTGGCACAGGGCTGGCATACATAGACACTTACTAAATATTTGTATAAATGATCCAGCCTTGCATGTTTGGCCTCAGAATCTCACAGGGAAAAATAGATTCTGACCTCCCTTTTTTCCCCTTCTCAACTAAGAGTGACCTTGGATAAGTGAAGGTCTCTTTCTTCCTGGGGCCCACCAGGGTTTATTGAAGCTGACTGTTCCCACATTAAGGAAAGGTCACTGAAAACCTTATTAGCTAACCACCTCTGCCCTGGAACTGAGATCCGTGATAAGCATGGTGCAGGGGGAAGAGCATGAGGCTCTGGTGTGACCAGTTTGTTAAAGAGTACAAACTTCCATTTCATCCAGAGAGCCCATTTGGGAACTGGGTCATCACAGTTATTAAGCACACTTAAAGAAGCAGGAAGGCTCTTCTTTCCCTCTGCTCTCCCTGACCAATCCATCGTCCTTCCCCTTCAGCAAGACCACTTGGAAGTTGGTCGGCAGGGAGGAATCACATATGTGGCTGGTTTTTGTTTTGCTTTGGTTTTCAAAGAAAAGAGAGAATGTTTTTATTAATAGTTAATAAAAGTAATGTATGTTTCATTGTAGAAAGTTTGGAGAATATAGGAAAATGCAAAAATTAAAATGAAAAACTCATTCATTCATATTATAGAGCTTGATTTTATATCCAAATAGATTGTTTTTCTATGTTAAATGTTTTCTATAGTGTGATTTTAATCAATTTATAATATTTCATTTTATTACACGTTTAGGTCGCTTGACTCACAATTAGAATAACACAGAATACCTAAAAGACAACTTTTTTTGTGGATGATCAATATCTAAGCCATAGAAGACATAGAAAAGAATGTGGAAGGAAATAAAAGATGATCTACCCAGAAGATAACCCAGAAAGTCGCCGTTGGTAGAGTGCAGACTGTCGCATATACAAAAATCTACAACATAGTTTTCTATTTCCTGGGTTTTCTATCATCTATTTAATCATTCTCTTAGCACATGTTTAGAGGGGTGTGTGTGTGTGTGTTTTGCTACTATAAGTACTACAGAACTGTCATTTAAAATATTTTACAAAAAATTAAAATTATAATATTTAATCATTAGTAAACTGATTTATGCATACATTTTCTGACCTTCATTCTAATTTTCTACTGAGGTAGTTATTCATTAAAAGGCAACTTTCCTGCTCTTTTATACCATATGAGTTCATGAATTTCTATCAGAGAAACCAATTTCTGTGAGGTCTTCTGAGTAAGCACCTTTTCTCAAGTTTCGTTTTTAGGGTTTCTTTTTAAAAATTTGTGAATGCAGCCATATTTTGCTGGGGCTTTATAATACTAGTTTTAGGCTTTTGTAACATTATGGACTGCTTCTCTTGGCTTATAATAAATAAAGATTATTTTAAAAACTGGGAAGGGCTGTTATGAGGGGTGGGAGTTTTAACAGGGTCACGACAGAGAGTGACTAATGGCATTTTACGTTCCAGCTTTGTCCGCCCTGACACAGATGCTCAGCTCCTCAGATCACTGGCATGTAAGCTCCTCTGTTTTGTTGGAAACTGCCTTTTTCATGCCGTGGCTGTCATGTGGTTATCGTGCAGAGGGAAGGCACACCCTATCTCTTTTCAGGGTGACCCAATCATTACTTCTCACATTTTCCAAATTTTGCTCTTATTGCCTTTATCACATTCTTGATGCCTTAATAGTTTTACAAACAAATCTGAACCAGGAACCTTCTTTAGTGGATTGGATGCCTCATTCAGCTCTCTACCCTGTGCCTGGTTATATTTGGCAATGAGTGAACTGCATGAACGAATGAATGCTGTCTATAAAACAAATGAGCCTACTGATGGTGCCATTTTGACAACAATTTGAAAATACCTAATCAAATGTAAAGTGTATGTGCTAACGCACACTTTACTGATCCTGAGAGAAAATTTTTTCAGAAAGTACCTACTTCTATAGAAGAGAGATGGGTTCCACTGCGATCTACTTTGTGGCTATGTGACTCTGAGCAGGTTACCCAGCCTCTGTGCTTATTTCCTCATTTGTTATCTGGGGGATATATTGGTCCCTACTTAGAATTTCTATATGAAACCAATATATAAACAATTACGTGCTCCTATGAACCATAAAACACAAATATAGCCTAGTATGGGGCGGGGGGAGAAGGGAACAGGAGGACGATTGGCAGAACAGGTCTTGACATGAAGCACTCTGCATATGGTACAGCGTGTTTGGGTTATAAATTCAAGTTCAGAGCTCTGTGATTGCCTGCGGGTAGGTGCTAGGTTCATTTTCTTTTGACCTAAAACTCCTTGCCTTCTAAAACTTTACTTTTATTGGACCAGCTTTATTTGGTGGGATCTCACCTAATGGGCACAATGTGTGGGTGTGTTCCACCCTCCCTGGGTGAGGGGTTCTTCTACAGCCTGCCTTATTGGAAGTGAGAACAGGTAATCTAAAAATTGGTACCCTCACATGAATTTGAAATTAAAGAAAATAAAGACAAAACAAATTTTTCTGTGAGGAAGAAAAAAGCCATGTAAAGCTCCTGGCATTTGGTAATTCCTGGGTAAATTCCTCTCCTACTAAGGTTTTTGCCCGTGTGGTGCATCAGGAGCCGCATGGCGGTAAAGGTGTTTGGAACTGAGAGGCTTGTGGAGCTTCTGCAGGGTTGCTGTGCTTCCATGGGATCACTTTTATACAAGGAATTCTGCTTCCCTCAGCCTGGCCCGCGTCTGCTACAAAAGGAGATGGCAGTGGAGGTTTCCTTCCAAGTAGGAGAATGGGCGGTGAGACAGATTCCCACCGCAGAAGGAAGCAAGGAGGCCTGCGTGCTGCCTTGCACAAACGCCTTACCTTCCCTCAAACCCCTCAGATCCCCTCAGTTTCACTGCCAAATACATTGTGGGAAAATCCTCTTGGTGAAAGAGCTGCTTCCTCACTAAAGGTAACTTGAGAGCAGGCCCGTTTCCTGTCTGTCTGTGCTGCTAGCTCTCTAGTTGAAAGGTCCTGCTTCGTACGGAGCAGGCTTTGAACGTCAGCTGTCTGAAACAATCTCCAGCCTTATCGCTTATTTTAATGTTCCTTGCACAGGGTCACCCTTGGATGTGGTGCTCTGGGCAATCTCACCCCAGAATGTTTCCCTTCCTTTATTTAACCTCTGACCTGTGAAAACAAGAGTTAATCAAGAGTTCTAAGGTAGCTAAGAGGAAGGGGAAGTGTTTGGTTACAAATTAAATATGAACAAGTCATAAGTCATAAATCCCCTGTAGTGCTACCAGTTGTGTGTCTCAAGTTGCATATGGTACAGAGTGTTTGGGTTATAAATTCAAGTTCAGAGCTCTGTGATTGCTTGGGGGTAGGTGCTAGGTTCATTTTCTTTTGGCCTAAAACTCCTTGCCTTCTAAAACTTTACTTTTATTGGACCAGCTTCATTCATATCCTACTTTCTCTCTGTCTGCTTGCCTCTCCTTCCTTTCTTTACCTGCCTGCGAGCGTGTGTTGATTGGTGTGCTGTTCTGTGAATTGAGACAGAACTGCTTCCCTGAAAGAAGTTAAGCATATGGAAAAAGTTGCCAAGGAAAGGCATTGAAGCATAGAGCGTAAATGGGTTTAAGAGACAGCCAGACACTTTTATAGAGAGATTTGCGATTGAATGATATAACACTCAAGCAGAGATCTGGGGTGGAAATGAACTTAAATGAGAGCTATTTATGGAAATCTGATGCCCTGTCTAATCTAGCATTTCCTTAATTGTCACCATAAGCATACATTTAAAGCTTTATACTTTAAATTAAAAAAGGCAACACAGTCTGTTTAAGAATCTAAGACATAGGCCTTCGTTTTTTCTAGAAAAACTACTTAAAAATACACATTTAGGGTAGCAGAGGCATTGGGTCTTGACATGAAGCACTGGAAACTTAAAATACTCTTCTGCCATATTTGATTAAAACATTTTAAATTGAGCTATTTATATTTATGTTTCTGAATATAACATGTACACTAATTCCTGAAGCAATAAAGAGCTGACACATGACTAGTGTCCCTGAAGCTGGCAAAGTAAGAAAACACACTGAATTGTTGGGAAGCAGCCAGAGATGGATTGCTCAGAACACTGAGAGCTGAGGGGGTTTGGGAGGCAAGCTTGCATTTTATCAGGGCATTACAGTGAGAGTTGCAAGATAAGAATTTTATATCCTAATCTCAGAATTGCTCATTACATCTAATCATATTGCACAACTAGTATTGTGCTATTTAAGAGCGAGTAGGACTTAGAAATTATATTGGAAAGAAAAAGAAATTGTTTTGGATTAGTTTTGTCTGAGCTGTGCTCTTAGGGTAACAGCTGTCTCAGTGAAGTCACTTCTGAGTCTCAGTTTTCTCACCTGTAAAATGGGATACCAGTTCATCTTACAGAGTTGTGAAGAGTAAATACTTCAAAGCACCTAATGCTCGCTAAATGTTCTTCTCCCTTTCCCCATTAACTTCTACTTCCTAGCTCTAAAATGAGAATAATATCAAATGACATCTCAGTGGGATAATTAATTATGTTGTTTATTGCTGAAAGTAGGACAGGACTTCTTGTAAGCCATTTCTTCCCTTTGTTGTGTCTTTTATAGTACAGACAGTGTGTTTCTCTTTTAGGCTATGAAAGCTTCAGTAAGGTGGGCCTTGGTTAGAACCTCACGAACCCATTACATTATATTACCGTGGTAATTTAAACCATAAAATGAGATGCTCTGAATGGGGAAAATCTTGTAGGTGTGTGAATACAAGAGTGAGTAGCATCATAAACTCTCTTAGGAAAATGATGAAAGGCCTATGCACTCACCCTCTCTGGTCTCAATGGAAAATACCGAGAATTACACTGAATTGTCGGTGCAGGTGCCATTATTCCAAAGATCTCCTGTTACCAACACTTCACCGGTGATAACAGAAAAGTGCCTCTGTGCTTTCCTCCAGAGCAATCTCCTTCAATCACAGTAATACTCTCATAGAAAAGAAGACGACAAATCCAGTGTCTAAAAGCAACAATTATTGAATACCCATCAAGAGAGAAAAGAGCCTTGTTTCCAAAATCAGGTCCAAGTGAATGTTTTGGGAGATTAATATAAGCACAAATGTTTTATGGGAGTTTTTTGTGTCTTGTCCTAATGCACATTACTATTTCTGCTCATTCAGTACATACAATATATTTTCTTGTATAGATGTAATAGGTATCACAATGGGACGTTAATTATGGCCATAAATAAAGATTCTAGAGTCTAACTGGATACCATAATAAATTTACAATTTGAGATTAGCTGTGAGCAAACCACAATGCTCTGATAGGGCAAGACTAGCTTTGATCTCCCAAAGGGGGTTGTGTTTTTCTCTTATTTAGGTTTCTTTGACTTTTGGTCTTATTAGCGATAAGAGTATGGTATTATCAAGACAAAAACGATGTTTACTGTGTTCCAGGCACACTGGTAGGGGCATTTGCCTACATTTCATGCTCATAATAGCCATGTGAGGGAAGATCTCATATCCCAATTTACAGACGGGGGAAGAAGGCACAGGGCTTAGGCCATAGCTACTAGGTAGCAGAACTGTTACTCAAACCCCGGTGGGCTTCCTGACTTTGAGGTTGGTGCAGAGTTGATCATCAAAGTGTCATTTCCTCTGGTAAGACTTACTGAAACCTCTCCTCTGTTCGCTCTGTGAACTTCTATCAGAGCACTGGCCCAGCGTGCCTGTTTTCCTTTTCAGATTGTGAGCTCATAAAACGCTGAAACCAGTTCTGACTCTCCCATGCACCAGAGTGCCCGGCACATACTGGGTGGGTCTTAATAAAAGTGGGAGGAGTATATGGGTACCTGGAAATGTGTGATGTTTGGACTGGAAACATCACCTCCATTAAATTCTGGAGTAATGTTCATTGAAGCTAAATGTGGTCAGTTCAGGAAGTTCTTGTTGGTTTCCCTTTAGAGAAGAATGTGTACCCCCTGGTTGTAGTTGAAGAACTATAGACCAGCACACGCAGGTGGTTTCTTTTGTGCCTAAAGGTGTGAACACTTGTTCACTGAGTATAATGGGGGGAAGATATGTCTTTGAGAAGGCAGTACAGTTAGGATCTCGGGTCTTCCTTGCTTCCTACCTCCAGTCAGTAGGGACAAAGAAGGGATCAGCAGTATAGGAATGGGAGATAGGAAGGTGCATGTTAGTGCTTTTCTCTTTAGTAAGTTTGGAGAAAAGAGTGGGACGAATGGGTTAGGGATGGGAGAAGAAGGGAAGAGTTTAGAGCAGATCAAGGAGGACGCTAGAAAGTCCAGGTATACTGACAGATTGGAGGATTCTTGGGCTACTCTAAGGGCTCACCTATATCTATGCTTGCAAAGTTAGGTTTCCAAATTAGTTGCCCTGGTTTGTGTTATTTCCCTCGTAGCACTTGAATTATGAACAAAAAGAGTAGATGGAAGGGTTTACTTGTGTTGACTGAGTGGGCAAGGGACAAGAATTCTCAAGTTTATGGGTACACCTTGATCTACTTTGAACATTTGTTTGCTCTGTTCTAAGTATTTGTCACAGACTCCAGCAAGACACTGGCTGGGATCATTTTGAATCCTGGGTTGTTTTCCTAACCAACATGCTGCCTGTTTGGATCTCCATCCCCCCGACCCCCAGCAAGAGTTGGTTGACTGTTAATGTATAGCTCTAGTGGTAATTAATGGCTTTAGTAGTACCTATAGAGATGACTCGTGTCCGTCAAGGGAAGCTGTGATTTATTGAATGTATGACATGTGCCAGGCATGCATTAGGGCCTCAATAGTCAATTCACAGTCATGGTCCAGGTTCTCATGGTTTAACACTAATGGAAAAGACAGACCATGGTGAGTTTTAATGCAGGGAAACTTAGGAGCTGCTCATATTCAGGGAATAAAATGCATCTATGGTATTTTGCCGTGTATAATGTACACTTCTTTGCCCACAGTTTTTGAGGGAAAACTAAGATACACATTACAGATGGGCTCAACTACAGGTTGTTCCAAAACTCACTATGCATAGGTAGAAATGGAAAATTGTAGCTAAATGAAATTTTATTTACAACATATTCATTACACATTTTAAAAAAATATTTGAAAAATATTCTCTATGTGTTGTCTACCTCTTTGTAAAATTTTTCAATGACTATTTTGTAAATAAAGTTTCATTCGGCTACAATTTTCCATTTTTTCCCATGTATGGCAACTTTTGGGATACCCAGTAATTCTGTATCTATATAAATGGCTTTAATTCTTTTATTTATGCTTCTGTGTAAGAGGATAACTATAGAAAGCAATGCTATACATAAAATTGCTTGTACTTTATATCTGTTCTTGTGTTTTAGAATTATTTGTTACATAAATTTGTTTGTTTGTTTGAGGCAAGAGTTTTACTTCAGATGAGTGATATGTCACCCTCGGTAGAGAGGCATAGCTCATAGCAACCTCAAATTCTTGGGCTCAAGTGATTCTCTTCCCTCAGCCTCCCCAGTTTCTGGGTCTATAGGCACCTACCACAGCACTTGGCTATTTTTAGAGATGGGGTCTAGCTTGTGCTCAGGCTGGTCTCGAACTCCTGAGTTCAGGCGATCCACCTGCCTCAGGTCCCAGAGTGCTAGGATTACAGGCGTGGACCACCACACCCAGCTACATAATATTGCTTGTACCCATAATATGTTAAAAAGAAAATGTTAAAATCCCCTTATAATGCAAAAAAATAAGTATCTAAATACAAACAAAGTACAATTTTGAATTAAAAAATTCAAATGAAAGTTTTTTTTCCCTTAACGCTTGGGCCAAAATTGTGGGTATACATTATACAGGAGAGTGCATTATATGCGGCCAAATATGGTATTTAAATGGGGACCAAAAGTTTCATAGTCAAAATAGAAAAATCTTATGATTTTGTCTAGAAAAAGTGATAAAATTTAAAAAATAAATGTATTTCAACAAAATATCTTTTAATGTCAAGGTTGCATTAATTCTTAGAAAGAATAAATAATGAGTCAAGTTTGGGGGGGAGGGAGGAAGTTATAATTTTTTTGACTTAATAATACTTCATGTTTGACTTTCACATAAAATAATCATAAAATCATAGTCATAAAAGGAGTAATTTTTCCAAAAGTGTTTGAGGATTTCAGTTTCCCAAAGGCCTCTCTTATCCTTTGATATTGAAATCATTTCCTTTTGATGTGACGGTTGTGTCACCATCCTTGTTTTTCTTGATTTTTCTCTTCATCACTTGTTGACGGGTCTAGTACAGCCAGGTCTTCATTTATCTGTGACTTAGCCTCAACTCTGAGCAGGTGTCTGGCATCTTTGTCACAGGTTTCATGAAATCCCACATCCTTTGCAGGAGTTAGAGTTTTCCTTTATGCTCAGTTTGCATTTTGCTATTGATGTTTGACCAACGGAGACACTGAGAAGAGACGCCTACACAGGGATGGGTGTAGGTCCAACTGGAAGAGCTGAGCAAGGACTTACTGTCTTAGGCAGTCACATCCCTGGTGTTTTCCTCCTGTAACAGCTTCTGCTTTCCTGTCTGCTCCGGGCACTTGCAGGACATGAGGAATTCCTACAGAATGCTGAAGGCACCTCTGACCCAGATGTCAGGAATCCAAGAGACCTTCCCAAAGCTGAGATTGGCAAGAGGTTTGGCAGGGAGAGGCAGGAAGAATGTTCCGGACACTGGATTGGGTATCTTTCGTGTATCTTGGGTACATAAATTAGCTGGCACATAGCTTTTTATATGGGAGGAAACTGAGTCTTTGAGAGGCTGGTTTCCTGAAGTGTGACCTCCAGGAAATAGAAGAACTGAGATTCAGACCCAGGGTTATTGGACTCAGGTCTGTGTTCTCCCTCGCATGTACCATGCTGCTTTGCTTTTTAACATTTGGGAAGGGTTTGGTTCCTTAATATGAAAGCTTTACATACTGAAGCTAAACAGTGTTAACGAAGAGATGCTTTGCCACAGCACACATACTGACAGAAGTAAGAAAAAGGGCTAACTCTCTTTGCCTACGAGCTCCTCAGTCAATCGGAAGTCAGCAGAAACAATTGAAAGACCCTGTGCCGTGTCACTTTTCTTAATCATCAACTCAGACATGAACAGAAGCAGCTCTGCCATGAGTCCCCCCAAGGGAGGCACTACCCCATTGTACCTTCTAATACAATGGTGCTGAGTGTTTCAGTCTTAAAATTTTATTGTAGATTACTTTTGATTTTATCTCTCTTTTATAGGGGAGCCAGAGCATTATTCTGACCTTTTTAAAATTATGTGGATGACTAGGTTACAGTAGCTAAGACTTTGTTTTTAGGCTAGCAGAGTGGACACTGGTTCTGATAAGGTGTACTGGGGCTAGGGTGAGCAGAAATAAGCATCCAAATATTCATCCCAGGGTGTTATTTCTCTTTATCAGTTCCTTTGGCTCCCTGCTAATTACAGAATAAGGAGGGGTGGCATCAGGGTGGCAGTGCAAGGCTGTGCAGTCTGACGCTGCCTGCCCTTCTAACCTCACTCTTGCACTTGATCATGCCATTGCTTATGAGATTGTTTCTCCTGTAGTGTCAGTGGGAGCCCCTCCTCATCAGCTTTTGTGTCCTGTTGATATGTCCTAATCAGTGTTAAACACTGCTGTTTTTTTTTTTTTTTGCTAGCATATCGAGGCATTTCCCAGCCCCAGCTCTGGAATCAGACCTTTCTTTAAGGAGCCTGAGTTCTTTTTAGTGAAGTATACTATTTAGAAACCAAAATCAGGGCATCGAGTGTGCTCATTGTAATTGGAGTATCTCTGCCTCTGGTCCTTTGCAGGGCTGAGACTGGAGAATATATGTCTGTATAAAGCAAATTTATGCGCGTGTATGTGTGTACACACATTTGTGTTTCTGTTTCTCTCACCTGTCTCTATTTACCTACCTACCTGCCTATCTTATTGAACAGCATAATGTCACACAGCTCCACCACAGGGTTTGTTCTTATTGTCTCCCTTCCCATGTCTGTAACTTACTTTTCTGATAGTGAGACACCTGGGTTCCATTATATACTTGCATGCTGGATCAGGATTGATCTGTTCCCCTGTGTGTACCCAGTCTTTCTCTACTATAGCCCCTTCCCACGAAGTGCTGCTTTCCTCACCCTGTTGGGGACTGTGACCCCTTAGGCAGGGCTGCTGCCTCTCCTCCTGCATGGAACGTCTTTAACAGGCACTTGGACTCTGCCCACACACCCTTCTTGGGAGCTCTTACCCGGCAGGCTCGGACATCCCACTCTGGGCTACCTTCCAGATGCTCCTTTTACTCTACCTTTCCTCCACTCCACATACATGCTTCCTGCTCCCCATGCCAGGCCTCACACTTCTTGATTTCCAAAGCTCTGAGCAGTGCCAAGTTGCCCCTCCAGGAGGAAAACTTCCCCTCCTCACTGGTGCAGTGGCATCCTGCTCCTGACTGTCATCTCTTCACCCACTTTTCTCAACGTGGGCAGCCTCTCTCTGCCACCATTGTCTCTCCAAACCCACCCCTACCTTGCCTGGTCCCACCTAATGGCTTTGAACTATTAGAAAGAGAAATTGGAGAGCTAATGTTTTCAACTTTAATACTTAGATGACAAAGAAGTGGAATCCTGTTCTATACACACTGACCCTGTGTAGGCTCAGTCACACATGTGTACACAGCAGCGGGATTGATTATCCTGACAGTCCCTTCAGTGGCGTAAGATTAGAAAAGGGACTCATCTGCCCTCAGCTGGACTCAGGTCTCGAGTTCAGCTCAAAGGCAAGCCGTTCACCAAGCTGACACTTAAACGCAGAAGGTTTGCATTCCTCATGCCCCCGCCCCAACTCCGTCTGACCACTTCGTGTCAACACGATGGCTGCTGTATTTTGAGGGCAATTTACGAGTAGTTTTTGACCATGGTCCATTGCTGTAGTAAGCGCTGTCTTTAGAGCTGTCCTCCCACCGCTTACAAGGGCCTGTGGTGCCCCCACGTTGGTGAGGAATAGTGTGGTGCTGCCCAAGCTCTTCTCCAGTTGAAAAGCTTTGCGTTACCTCATGCAAGGCAGAAGCCTAGGCCTGGGGAGTGAGAGCAAACCCGGACAGAGGTACCTGGGCCAGATTTAGCACCTTCGGGCCGTGATGCTGCTCCCTGACAGTTTTCTAAAACAACCCAAAGTCTCAACTAAATAAAGCACTTGGGAAGGATTCACAGCTCCTCCCACCCAGACTGTTACTCTCTGCTGGTATGTCTCTCTTCCACCAGGGCCATGGTCTTCCTGAATGCAGGGCCCATGTGGTGTTTGTCTTTTGGCCCCAGCTGTGGCCCAAGCCCACCATGTAGCGACACTCTGCACACAGAGGGTTACACAAAGGCCCCGAGGGGAGGCGCACCAGAGGGGTCTGCGCCCCATTAGATGTCCAGGGAGCAGAAGCGTAATGGGTGTTTGCTTCCTGTCTTTGCACTGGGAAGTATTGTTTACCCGGCGATGACAGACACGCACAGAATGGAGTAGAGGGTCCCCACACCCTCACCTGCGCCGGGCGGGCCGCACAAGCTGTCGTGCTGGTGCTAATGAAGCAGCACAGGAAACGCCTGGATAAAGCTCTGCTGTGAAGCCTGCCTCCCAACTGGGGAAACAGAGAGCCTTTGAAGAAGAAGACAGCTGGGTTTGGGTTTCAAAACCTTAACACTGCCATCACCAGACATTCATCTGTCAGTGCACAGGGGACGACATGTGGGAAACAGTTGTGTCCGGTCAGGCCAAGGGGAGAAAGAAATGGCTGACTTCCAGGGTAACGACAAAACCTCCCTTGGTCAGGGGGCTGCTCGGCATAGCCAAAAAGAGTTGATTTGGTGCGGCCCGGTGCGAGAACCGGGCACTGTCTGCTGCGGGCCAGGTGGTCCTTGCCACATCACCTCCTTCATGCTGGAGGCAGGTGGGGACACTGAGGCTGGAGCTGTGCCCAAGCTATGTTGGTCAGCGGAACCTAGTTGACCAAACCACTTCGATGGATACTGCAGTCCTCAACTGTCCCCCGCCCCGCAGCACCTCATCAAGTACTCTTGAAACGATTTGGCTTTTCTCTCCTATCCTCGGGGTCGTAGTTTTCTCACAAGGAAAGAATTCTCTTCTTGCCCCCCGGCCCCCCTTTCAGTTGCTGAATTTAACTAGTGGTATTTTGCTTTCGTGGAAAAAAAATATTTGTCATCCTTAGTCGAATTTGTTTACTGAGAGTCCTCTAATCTGTGCAAGAGTTTTCTTCTGGGGGGATTTCTTGTTCCTACTATAATGGCTTTTAACTCGACTGAGGTTTATTTAACAGAGTAGGAAGGGAGAAACTTATCTCCTCCCTAATCCCTCTTGAATGTTTACATTGCTCTGCCAAAGCAAATGCTGCATGAAGTGGCGCGGTCATTTGCTGTGTAATAGTCAATACGCAGCTGCCAGGGCTGATTGAAACATATTACCGTAAGTGATAATGCTGTCATAGAAGTGAAAAGTTAAGTTGCTTATCAGTATATTTTGATAAGCTACTTAAACTTTACAGTAGCATGTGCTGGCTTCAGACAGACGCTGGTGATAAAGGACCGTGCACTCTATCTGTTCTCTGTGTTGCCTCTCACTTCATTTATCACCCTCAGCGGTACAGCCAGTAATCTGTGCAGGGTGCCGATTCCCCTCTCCCTGGCAGGACGGCACATCTGCGCTCTCCATCGTCCGGCTCTATCAGGAACCGACTCTGCAGGCTCAGCAGGGGGACGTGACCAGGCCAGCAGGCGCTTGGCACGACACTCTTCTCACCTGCCTGTTTGATGTAGCTTTGGAAAAGTTCCTTGTAAAGAACAAAGCCATTTAAAGTAAGCGGCAAAACTTCTTGAGGGTGGCACCACTTTGCTGCAATCCCGTAGTACCGATGCACCTTTCCTGTTGGTCTTTGTCTAGTTTGATTTGTTCAGTAGGCACCGGGCACTGATGGAGAGCAGGCTCTGTTCTTGGCACTGGGAAGGCAAAGTGGAGGACGGCGTGCTCCCTCTTCCCTGTGTGCGGAGACAGACACACCACTGAGGATTGCATCGTGCGGGGAGTGTCACATAAGCACTGTGCTCATGACCAGGGCAGTACAGGAAAGAGGGAGTCAGGCTTTGTGAAGCAGGGCCAGGAGGGCTGCAGCAATCAGCTGGACTAGACCCTGACCATGACAGGGAGGACTGTGCGAGTGAATGCCAACTCAGGGAGGCTGGAGGACACCTGGACACTTGGGGAGCAGGAGGACTGAAAGGAGTATGTCTCTCTACGGGGGGGAGTAGAGAGAGGACGGCCAGAGAGGTGCTCAGGGCCTGACAGTGAGGAGCCCTGAAGGTCATCCTGAGAAGTGTGCCCTGGATCCCACAGCGATGGGCTGTCACTGCAGGAAGTTAATCCAGTGTGCATTGTGGGTTTGCATTTTAGGAAGGCCATTCCAAGAGCCACAAAAGGGGATAGACCATAGGGATAAGGACAGCAGCCAGGCTGTCATTGGCGTTAAGGGGAGCAATGGGCAGGAGGGCAGTGGGGACAGAGACTTAGGGCCCATCTTGAAGTTAATAGGAGGGTGCACGGTGTGTAGAACATCTCCTGTGGCCACATGGGCAGTTTCTGGCTCATGGGCCTTCAGGACCCTTTGTAGATGTCTGCACAGGACCCTTTGTAGATGTCTGCAGTGGGAGTACTGTGAATGTGGCCACATGCGTCCCATCATAAGAAATTGAATAGAAGCTTTCCCCGGAAAGGGGTGTGCTGTGGGGGGGGGGGGTGTGCAGCCGCTCAGAGGCAGTGCCTGATTGCAGAGTTTGCTTTGAATTTCTTCTCTGGGAACCTGTTCTAGCTCTGAGCCATGGGAATAATTTATAATGGACATTCAATCCTCTGCCTTACACAGGCAATTTTTTAAACTCTCAGAAATAATTAGCAATTCGCCAGTCCATGTTTCCAGCTCAGTCTGACAGGACGAGTCTTCAGGATATAGAGAAAAATAGAAATGTATCAGTCTCGAATTCGGTCCTGGGTAAAGTTTTTGACCTGCATACTAATATTTTGTGTTTTCCCTCTCTTCTTCCCCCAGCTATCTACCCTGGTTCGAGGTATTTTATAAGTTACTTAACATCTTGGCAGATTACACGACAAAAAGACAGGTATTTGCCTTTTTTTTTAAATAATCCTTTAAACAAGTAAAATTTAATTTTTATGATTGTAAAAGTAACAAATGCCTTATAGTGCACCAAAACCTTTACTAAGAAAGTAATGTACATTATAGAAAGTGTTGACGAAATCAGAATATAGTAGGAAGGTGAAAAAAAATCACTCAAATACTAAAATCATTATTGCTTGCATTTTGGGTTCTTCCTTAATTTTTTCTTTGTGCTAAAGAAATAGTAAGTAAATGTTTAGCATTCACTGAATTAATATTCACAATTTCTAATATTCCCATGCAGCCCTGAAAGTTCATGACACATATTAAATTATAATTTTGCGGAGGCACAAATTTGAATTGCTCATGTTATTCTGCAAATCTGGGGTTTACAAGGAAAACATGGGGCTGGCAAATGGGGACCCAGCTGTCCTCAGTTCCCATTTCAGTAACGTTCTGTGGTGCTTTTACAATCATTTTTGTAAGGGTCTGAAAATTACTTTAAAAATTCAGCTATGCTTTGCCGTACTTTTGAAAGAAATGGTACGGCTAGATATCTTCCATGGATGCCAAAGGCCAAATGGAGCTATCTTCAGATTTTTACAGCCCACGTTTTCAGGTCCCATTATAAAAGAATCATTTCTCCTATGTTATTAAAGGTGTTGTAAATACTTTTCATGGCTGCATAACATAGCACATACTGAAACACTTCCCTGTGATTGGCAATGTTTATTATTTGGGATTTTCCCACTACTACAAGAAGTACAATATAACCGTTAGCATCTTTGAGCATCAAACATTTTCTTAATTTTGGATTTTTCCTTTTTTTTTTTTTTTTTAGAGACAGAGTCTCATTTTGTCACCCTCAGTAGAGTACTGTGGCGTCACAGCTCACAGCAACCTCTTAGCTCTTGGGCTTAGGCGATTCTCTTGTCTCAGCCTCCTGAATAGCTGGGACTACAGGCGCCCCCTACAACGCCCAGCTTTTTTGTTGTTGTTGTTGTTGCAGTTTGGCCAGGGTGGGGTTTGAACCTACCACCCTTGGTACATGGGGCTGGCGCGCTACTCACTGAGCCACAGGCACCACCCTGGATTTTTCTTTAAAAGGAGTATCCTATATGGGCCATTGTAAGGCCAGCAGACATAAACATCTTTAAAACATTTGCCAAACTGCTTTCTAAAAGAATTGTACTGTTTTCTTAAAGGATACCCTTTGCCGACAATATATGAGAGTACCTTGGCCATAATACTCTCACCGGTATCATTTGTTGAATTCATTGCTTATTTGACAAGTAAAAATTTTTGATTGTTTTAATTGCATTTCTTTGATTATTAGAGAGTTGAATATTTGTCCATACGTCTAATGTCCTTGTTTCCTTTTTGTAAATGGTTTAAGTTTTTTTTAATTTAAGTGATCCATTATTATTTAACCGCTAAAGAAATTTTACTTTTCTTTTTTCTTGGTTGAATGTTATTTCTGAGAATTGCTCTGTACAAAGGACATCATACTTCAGTGATATTGGAATTGCAGAAAGGGAAAGCTGTGTTTCATTATTGTCTCCTTAAGGTTCACATAATGTAGGCGCTGAGAAGTCCTGCAGTGGAGAGACCTGTTACTGTCTCCCATCTCATTTGGCCCCAAACTCTTTTTATTCCATGAAAGATACTAACGTTCTGAGGTAGCAGTGTCTTCTGGAACACACTTCGGGAAATTCTGTTTTGGAGGAAGGGTGGAAATTGTGTGTATGATGGATAAATCTCCTTTTAGAGATAGATTTACTCCTGGCAAATGTATTCCAGAGGTCACAGCAAATGGAAAGAGTAACGAATAGAAATGGCTCCCTTGATCGCTACACTCACTCTGAAAAGAAGCTTAGACATCGAGAAATTCTGTCATAAAAGAAGTGCTTTCCTCTTTGATGAATGAGTTAGGAGGTCACCTTGGGTCTGTTCATTGATTTCTGATGCACAGTTATCTTTAGTCAAACATTCAGGTTTTCACTCAAATTTGAAAGGTGTCTTTAATAAATAGAATTATATAACATGTAGGCTTTTAACAGTTTTTGACTTGAAGATTGGCTCACATTTATTTTCTTCCATATGCTCCAGTCAGTCAAAAAAACCCCAAAGAAGTTAGTATTCTTTTTAAAACATGTCTTGTGATTCAGGAAAGGCTGGGTAGGTGCAGCCTAAGCACAAGAGAGAGTGGGATTTTTACCCTGTAAATCTGGTGAACCTTCCTCGGGGCCATTGCTCCAGCAAGGACCTTGCCCCTTGGGGTGCTGGAGACTGAGATCAGGAACCTATTTCAGATGGAGTTGGTTTCCCCTGAACGAAGAACTCTTTATTAAGTTTCTTTTGGTTAAAGGAATCATGACATGTATGACAGGGCATCTGCCTACAAGTGGCTTAATTTTTTGCAAGGCATTGTTCACCAAACTAGAATAAGAACAAAGAGTTTTTCTTTTCAAAAAGACCCTCCCATGTTTAAAAAAGACAACCTTCTCCCATCCAAAAGTCACTGGGAAGATTGGACAAAGTACACTGTGTGTGTTCATATATGAAAGAGAGATAGATGGAAACTATGATGTCTCAACATAGATGTGGGAGATCAAGGGGACTGACGTGACAAGGGCGTCTGTGGTTATCAGACCCCAGTGGGGCACTGGGCATCCATGTGGAAGGGACAGGAGTAAGGAGGCATCTCAGCCCAGGAGCAGCCTGACTCAGCATGTTGGAGCCTGAGGGAGATGAGGAGGAAGTTCATGTGGGAGAGTGGCATGGGACGTAGGAACCGGAGCGCGATCTAGAAGGATCCCCATGGGAAGAGAGGCAGCAGCAGAGGTGCAGGGCTGCGGCCCTGGGCATTCATGTGAGGGGTGGACAGTGGAGGAGCAGCCGTGGTTGTTGGTGCCAAGGAGGGCACCTGGGTGGGGAAGGAGGTGGGGCAGTGAGAACAGAGTGGTGCCAGACAAATCAGTAAATATATTCAAATGATAGGGCAGAGATTTTTACTTATATGGAATGTAGTCATGAATATGTAAAGGGGGAAAACCACATGATTCCTATATGAGACTGTAATGGGAGCCATTGGGAGCCTGGCTTTCGGTATGTGCGAATAGATACGGGCATGTACAGTGCCAGTCACAGGTCTGGTTCTCTCCCCGGGAAGGGCCTGGCATCCGGAATTCCAAGTAGCAGTGAGCATGCCTGGGTGCCCAGATCTTGGTTTCTAAATACAATTCTGCCATTAAATGATCACTGAAGAAATGCCTGATTCCAGGGCTGTGTCAGGGAAAGTATAAAGCAAGCCCGAAATAACCTTTTGGGCCAAAAAGTAAAGAAGTGCACCGAACATGCTGGGGAGATATTAGGAAGACACAGAAGTGAACTTAAAGGGGAGAGGGGGCTCCCACTCGTCATATCTGGAACAATTTGAACTTCAAAGCAAAATATAGTAGCAAAGGATTGTAGCCCACTGACTAAAACAGGGAACCTGTGCCCCTACTAATATAAATAAATTAAGTTGATGAATTGAAAGTTTCAGAAGTGAGATATTGACATAAAACATCATTTCACAAAATATTATTTAATACAAAGGGGAAAAGTAACCTCACAGTAGAGACATCGGATGAATTTATAAAATGAAAGCAAACATTATCGTAAGGGGACAGACTAAAATTTGAATCATGAGAAAACATCAGACAATTGAGAGTCATGCTGGTAAATGGGTGTCCTCGCTGTCAAAGTCATCCAGATCTGGGAAAGACTGAGGAGCTCTTCCAGACCTCGGGAGACTCGGGAATCCTAACTACTGAATGCAACACCTGATTCTGGGCTGCACTGTTTGCTGTGAAGGATATTATTGGCACCATTGGCAAAATTCGATGGATCTGAGGGTCAGATGGTTATGCTGCATCAGTGTTCATTTCCTGATTATTATGATTGTCTTTTTTTTTTCCTGCTGCCATGAGCAAAAACCACAGACTAAGAAATTCATAAAGGAGATTTATTTGGCTCACAGTTCTGGAAGCTGGAAAGTCCAAGAGCATGGTGCTGGCATCTGGTGAGGGCCTTCTGGCTGTCACAACGTGAGGAAGAGCACTCGAGACTGAGACGTTGGGGACCAAACTCATCCTTTCACTAGGGGCCTACTCTTGTGATGAGACATCAGTCCATTCCTGAAGGCAGAACCCACTTTAATGTCTTTGTCTCTTAATATTGTTAGAATGGCAATGAAAATGCCAACACATGAACTTGTTTAGGGGACACATTCAAACTATAGCAGTGATTAATTATGAGTATTTAAGAGAATGTCCTTATCTGTAGGATGATAGGGCATAATCTTGGCAACTTACTCTCAAGTAGTTGAGGAAATAAAAGGTTTTTTTGAACTGTTTCTATAACTGTTCTTAAAGTTTGAGATCATTTCAGAGCAAAACTAAACACACGCACATACACTGAAAGTTCATCTCTCTGCTTTGTGAGGTGCCCATTTGATTTATCAGAGTTCAGATCAAAACAAGCTCGTACACTAGGCTCATCCTCTTCTTTCCATCTTGAAGTTCACTGCCAAAGACAGCTGTAGTGAAGGCAAGGGGCTCTAGGTTTGAACACACAAAACCTGCACTCCGCAACCTGCACTGTGCAACTTACTTACTGGCTAGTTTGAGACAAGTTGCTTCACCTTTCAGATCCTTAGTTTTCACATCTGCAAAGCAGGGTAGTTGGGAGGATCCGGTGGATAACACATGGATACAAATGTAAACTTAGTACTATGATATTAGCACAAAGAATTCCACAGGGTGAGAGAAATGCCTTTGGATAATTCTGTGAGCAGTGTTCTTTTGAGCATTTTAGAGGTGAATCCATTTTCAATTGAATAATTTGTACTGCTTTGTGTGCCATTATGTTGCTCAATTTCACTAATTAAAATGCACAGCCACCATCCTATATTGCATGCTGTTCATTTCTAACTTAGTTCATTTCTAACTTTCCATAATTGGAGGCTGCCATGTGTACCAGTGAACACTCAATAAAATTAATTGAGGGTAATGATGATGAAGACGAGATCTATAGTGTCATCGTTATTTCTCCCAACCACCCCCTCCCTGTGAGCCAGGGTTGTTTGCATTTAAAAGTTGTTGCTATGGAGTTGAGGGGATAGATTTGCTGAGAGCTTATGGTATGTGATCCATAAAAGGCGGTCATGGTAGGTGTCTCACTGAGTAGAAAATGTCAAACTTGGAGTGGGAGGATCTATTTGGCTCTTATGTTTGAGGCATACGCAGTGTCTTTTGTCCAACCCTACTTGAATATCAAACCTATTTCTGTACAGGGGGCCAGCATCTGCCCAGCCCCTTCAGTCACGTGTGCGCAGACCTCCTTGCAGGTATCTTACTAAGGACTCAGCCTTGCTTTTGTTACTTAGGCCTTTTATTTCTTTCAGGAAAGTCAGTGGAATGAGCTTCTTGAAACTCTGCACAAACTTCCCATCCCTGACCCAGGAGTGTCTGTTCATCTCAGCGTGGTAAGTGGGGTGGAATATTAGTGATCACTCAGAAAGCACTTCATTATTAAGAGGAGGATGGAGTTAGTCTAATAGGATTGGCTTTTGTCATCTTACCTCTCCCATCCCTACCCTTGAATACTGAGACCTTTGGGCCCAAGGCAGGCCCAGGAGTTGAATTTCTTCTTTTCTGAGATTCTATGTGGAATGAATGGGCCCCACATTTCCCCAGGATCCTCTCTGGCTGGTCATCATTTCATTACAAGCCTCTCCTGGGTCACAGACGCCAGGCTGGAATAAGATAACTGACCCCTGCCTACCTCTTCAGTCCTTGTCCTGGGCGCCCTGTCTCACCCTTTGTCCCCCAGCACTGCTGTGCAACTCCCTTTGCTGAAGCCTTCAACATTGCCTCCTCTCCCCTGTTTGCCGAGATAACACATATTCATCCTTCAGAACTCCGCTCTGATTTTATTTCCAGAGAAATCCTCCCTTGACACCTCACGGGCTTAGGTAAGATTGTCTCCTTTGCCCCGAGCACACTCGCACTCTTTCCAGCACTTAGTCACACCATATTGTAATGATCCGTTTTTCTTTCTCCCTCATTGGACTGTGTGTCCCTTGAGGACAGAGAGGGAGAGTGCTTAGTGTAGCTGCCAACTCACAGTAATAGTGGCTTCGAATGCTTTTGAATACAGACTTCATGTTCTGCAGTGGACTAGGGTGGAAAATCCTCTAAACTACCAATTGGGAGATTTCAATCCCTGTTGTCATCTTGCCAATGACCTGAGTGACCTTAATCAAGACCTATAACCTTGTGGGCTTCAATTTCCTCATCTGTCAGATAAGGTGTCTGGCTTCCTAGAGAATATTAATTATTTTTTACAGATTTTTTTCAGAATGATGATAAAATTAAAGGCAATGTTGCTACCAATAACTAATACTAGATTTATTTTATTAAGTTCCTAGTTTATGTAAACATGTATCTCTAATGCTCAAAACAACTCTGCCAGATAGATTAACATTCCCATTTCACAGATGAGGTATAGAGAGGAAAGGTGCTTGCCTGTCCCAGGTCAGGTGGTTAGTAAGTGATAAGATCTGGGTTTTCAAACCCAGAGCTAACTTCAAAGCCTATGTTCTTTCTACTCTGCCATGAATGTTGAAAGAGAGGGAGGAAAGGAGCAAACAAAAAAATGAATTGATGGAGGTATTTGCTTATTTTAATAGAACACAGGAAGGAAAGAACCCTTGCGACAAAAATTCTTGTGAGGGAGAGGAGACTGGAAAAGATGAACAAGTGAGCTTGAAACCTGCCCGGGTCATTACTGTATAGCTAAGCAACTCTGCCTCTTTGTCTCTGTCTCTTTCCCCAAGCAGCTTGATCTCACCGCTTGGGTCTGTAATGACATCCGACAGGTAGCCATGGAGTAGCCCAGCTGGGTCACCAGCTGCCGGAGAGAAAAGGCTGTTCCCTTCCCCTGAATGGCTGCACAGGCAGCATGCCTGCCAGGTCTCAAGGACGAGCCATGTCAGGGGCAGGAGGAACTGTGGGAGTGGTGCAGCTGTTTCATGCCAGTGGATTCTAGGAATGTTTCTGACCTCCCATGGTCCCCAGCATTTCATGGGCGATGGAGCAAGACAGAATCTCAAAGGACAGCCTCGGGACTACTTGGTTTTGGAATCGTGATGGCTCACTATTTACAATCCATTGCCTCTGGAAGGACAGATATTTTTTATTTCCTGTTCACTAGGAATTCCTCTCTCCATATTATATTTCTGATTTTGAAGGACTCATCTCATTAGGTTATAAATCCTGGAATGCTGATAAAATAGCAGTACCGGCCTTTTTATTAGTCACTGTCTACAAGAAAATATTTCTACGTGACTGATATTGCTGATTGAGAAAAACAGAAATGTACATTAGCTGTTCAGAGCAATAGTAATTTTATATAAAATAATTTATATTCTAGTGCATGTTAGGTACATCACATACATAATATTCTTCACAATAGTTTTGGCGAAGATGTTATGGTTCCTGTTTACAGATTCAGAAACTGAGGTTCTGTGCTGTTAAAGGAGTCGCTAAGCTCACATAGTTACGAAGTTGATAACTGTGCTCTGAGTTTGTTTCTCTCACTGCACAAACCATTGCTTGGTGACTCCATCACCACGTGGACATCTGTTACTGAATATTTCCTAAAACTCCCTTCTAGCTATTGAAGCTAGTGTCCCATGGAGTCAAGTTGGATCCTTGTATTTAACCTTCCCTATTTTATTCCTCACTGTGAAATCGAACTGTTTACTAGTTTCCATGCGGTACTATCTCTATTACTTCATAGGTAATATTTTGGCACGCACACACAGTTGGGAATAGTACGTTGCAAAAGGTTTTATTTTCCATTACTTTTCTGTGTGTATGTGTGTGTGTGTGAGATTTTATTTTTGTCTATATATATATAGTTTTCTTTTGTTTTGTTTTTAGACAGAGTCTTACTCTGTGGCCCAGTATAGAGTGCCATGGCATCAGCCTAGCTCACAGCAACCTCAAACTCCTGGGTTCATGAGCACCTCCTACCTCAGCCTCCAGAATAGCTGAGACTCCAGGAGCCTACCTTAATGATAATGCCTGGCTAATTTTTCTATATTTTTAGTAGAGAGGATGTCTCTTCTTCAGGTTGATCTTGAACTCTGACCCCAAGCAATCCTCCTGTCTCAACTTCCTAGACACTAAGATTACAGGTGTGAGCCACAGGGCAAGGCCAGTTTTTTGTTTTTGTCTTTCATTTTGTAGTTTGTTATTTTAATCACAGTTCCTTTAGCTGTAATTTGCACATAAAAGCACGGGCATAATAGTCACTTGTAGTGGAATGAGCACAGTTCTAGTTACACAGACCTGGCCTTCAGTCCTAGTTCTCCCACCTACTAGCCGTGAGGGCTTAGCCTGAGTACCTCACTAAGTATTAATTTATTCATTCATAGTATGCAGATAAAGTCTTTCTTAAAATTTGTCATAGAAATCAGAGATAATATTTATAAAGGACCTGACATAATGCCTTCCAGTGTAGCAGGCGTTTAGTAAATACCAATGGAATATTAGATGAGTGGCTTATACTATTATTGTTGTTATTGTTATCATTTCACTTGTCTCCAGGGCCTTTCCTTTCAGGAAAACCTATACAGTGCATTCTTCTAGGGTCCTCCTTCTTTCACGTTTACCCAAGAATAGGACGGTGGAGGGACTTTCTGCAGTGTCACTTGGAGGTCCAGGTTTGAACTTAGGCTGTGGCTCAGCTGACCTTCTCTGCATGTGACCTGTCCTGGCCTTTGCACAATCCCATCTTTAATTGGTCAGCCCCAGGCTTTTTCCATTCCTGCTTCCATTGTCCTCTGAGTCTTTCATAGCAGCACAGGAGGCGTCATCAGTTCAGCCTATTGTCATTTAACTCAGGGACACATGCTTATTACATACATGGAGATGCCTCTGTGAAAGTTCTTTGAAAAGATTGATTTTGCAACTTCACTGAGTCTCTAGTTCCCTTCACTGGAGAGCCCAGTGGACCTCAGGAGGCTGATTCCCAGAGTGTAGTTAGGGGACAGAATTTCTCCGCTGTTGACCATCTGCAGTGGTTTCAGAGTAGCCCCTCACCTGGAGCTGTTGTTACTATCACTCAGGCCTTTGGGGGCAGATTTTGGCCACAGTTTATAGATGGATATAATCTCAGATGTTGAAATGAAATGGCAGGTTTGGTTGATAAAAGCCATGGCTGGCTGAATCTAGTGATATTTTGTCCCTAGGATCCACTTGCCTCATTGAACAATAAATTATGAAATCTACAGCTTTCACATGTTCAGAAACCTGCAAACAACATATGGGAATTTAGCTTTTAGCCTCTTTGAGCTGTTCCTTTATGTCTCCCAAAGAAGTTCATCGCTCGTAGAAAAGAGCTCCATCTACCAAACTGATGTTCTTATGCATCTGACTTAATCCAACATTATCCAAAGAAAGTATATCATGGATATTTCCTATGAGTGAAGTTCTGTGCACTCCTCTGCGTACGGAAATATCTTCCATTTGTTTACCTGAGTTCTCAGTAATGTGCTTACTACACATTTTAGCAAAAATAAATAGATTTTGCTTTTCTTTTACAGCATTCTTATTTTACTGTGCCTGATACAAGAGAACTTCCCAGCATACCCGAGAATGTAAGTACTTGTTTAAAAAAATGTTACATTTTTATTCTTGTTTTCTACTTTTTAAAAATAAACAGATGGGTTTTTAAATATTATAAAAATTATTTTTAAAAAGAATTCATCGTAAAAGCAAGACAAAAATTAAAAGCAAAATGCGTTATAAAACCAAAAACAAATAGAGAATATTTGCAAAGTATAGGAAACAAAGACAAAGAGGAATTGTTGTTGATACTTTGCAACAGTAATTTACCTAGAAACATGTTCTATCACATTCCAATCTTTTGAGAATGTATTTCTGTCATAATTAAATCACCTGTTATAAAAGCATTTTCCCATTTTCATTCAAAAGCATCATTTTTGTTGACTGCATAATTTTCCATGTGCTGTGTAGTTTATTTAGCCATTCTTTCCCTGTCCAACATACTGATCGTTCCTCATTTCTGCTATTGTAAATGAAATGTTTCTATATAAAGAATTTTCCATTTAGAGAAGTGGTTCTCAACCTGTGGGTCATGACCCACAGGAACTGTATTAAAAAGGGTTGCAGGTTCGGTGCCTGTGGCTCAACGGGCTAAGGCACCAGCCATGTACACCTGAACTGGCGGGTTCAAATCCAGCCCCGGCCTGCCAAACAAAAAATGGCTGGGCATTGTGGCGGGCGCCTGTGGTCCCAGCTACTTGGGAGGCAGAGGCAAGAGACTCGCTTGAGCCCAGGAATTGGAGGTTGCTGTGAGCTGTGATGCCACAGCACTCTATCCAGGGTGACAGCTTGAGGCTCTGTCTCA
>CAUYON010130437.1:0-52574 GCA_963573935.1 Arctocebus calabarensis | reverse complement strand
GCTGTTACTTTTACTCCATTCAGTATAATATTAGCTGTGAATTTGTTGTAGATGTCTTCAATCAGATTCAGAAATGTGCCACCTATACCAATATTCTTAAGTGTTCTAATTAGAAAAGGATGCTGAATTTTTTTTTTTTTTGAGACAGAATCTCGAGCTGTCACCCTGTATAGAGTGCTGTGGCATCACAGCTCACAGCAACCTCCAATTCCTGGGCTCAAGCAAGTCTCCTGCCTCCGCCTCCCAAGTAGCTGGGACTACAGGCGCCTGTCACAATGCCCGGCCATTTTTTTTTTTAGGTTGCAGCCACCATTGTTGTTTGGTGGGCTCAGGCTGGATTCAAACCCGCCAGCTCAGGTGTACGTGGCTGGCGCCTTAGCCCGTTGAGCCACAGGCGCCGAGCCTACAATGCATTTTTTTACACAAATAGTGTAAGCCAAGTCCCAGGATGTCATTAAAGTATCCCTTATTATATGGACCAAAGATTGTTTCTAAAAAGAGCTCAAAAAGTCAAATTCCTAAATAGTAAAAAATTTTTTTAAGTATATATCTTTTAAAAAGTATCTATCTTTTGGCTTGGCGTCTGTGGCTCGATGGGCGTAAGGCACCAGCCATGTACACCGGAGCTGGTGGGTTTGAATCCAGCCCAGGCCCACCAAACAACACTGGTGGCTGCAACCTAAAATTGGCCGGGTGTTGTGGCGGGCGCCTGTATTTGAGAGGCAGAGGCAGGAGATTCGCTTGAGCCCAGGAATTGGAGGTTGCTGTGACTCTATCCAGGGTGACAGCTTGAGACTCTGTCTCAAAAAGAAAGTATCTATCTTTGTATATATAGAAAAAATTATTGCTCATTCCTTTAAGAGTAGCACGGCCATCTTCTCATTCCTAGCTTTTTGTAGATTCCATTGTTAGAGTCTATGCTATTTTATGTGCTGCGAGTTTAAATTTCTGGGCAACCAAGATAACAAGTTTAGAACAGTGTGGCTTCCCATTTCCACTTATATTTAAGAGGTAGGAGGTGGTGTAGAAACTTAGATAAAGAGCCCACCAGTTGCCAAAAGTGTTTATATAAACATTATTTCAAATAACCCTTTTATTTGGCCAGAAGAAGGTTTCTTATCTCCATCTAGGAGACTAGGACACTGGGGCATAGAAGCTAGCTAAGTTATTTGCCTAAGATCATAGGGCTAATAAAGACTGGAAGAGAATGTTAGATTTGGTCAGAAATAGATAGTGGGAGATAAACATCTCATTTGGTAAGTAACTTACCTCTCTGTGTGTGTGTTTAATAGATGATTAAAACTTTATGCTTTTTTTTTTTTAGGGATAGGGTCTTGCTTAATTGGCCAGGCTGGTCTTGAGCAATCCTCCCATTTTATACTGAATTACAGGTGTGAACCACCACATCTGGCCTATGATTGACACATAGTAATTGTACATATTTATGAGATACATATTATACATTGTATAGGGATCAATTAGCATATCTGTTACCTTAATCATTTATTTCTTTGTGATGAGAACATTCTCTTCTAGCTATTTTTTTCTGTATATTTTCATTTCTTGAAGGGTGGGGTATGGAGAGAGTCTTTTAGTTATTTTAAAATACACAGCACATTATTGTTAACTCCGGTCATTCTGCTATGCGAGAGAACACCTGCCTGTTGTCTAACTGCAGCTTTGTGCTCTTTGACCACCCCCCCCTGCTCCACTCTCCTCAGATTCTGGTAACTACTATTCTACTATCTATTTCTTCTTCTTTTTTTTAAGAGATGGGAAGGGAGTCTTTCTATGTTGCCCAGGCTGGGGTGCAATGGCTATTCACAAGCACAATCATAGCACAGTATAGCCTTAAACTGCTGAGCTGGAGCAATCCTCCAGCCTCAGCCTCCTGTGTACCTGGGACTATGGGCTCATGCCACCATGCCCAGCTATACCACATTTTCTTTATCCATTCATCCCTCAGTGGATGCTGAGGTTGATTCTATATCTGGGCTATTGTTTTTTTTTTTTTTTGAGACAGAGCCTCAAGCTGTCACCCTGGATAGAGTGCTGTGGCATCACAGCTCATAGCAACTTCCAGTTCCTGGGTTCAAGCAAGTCTCTTGCCTCTGCCTTCCAAGTAGCTGGGACTACAGGTGTCCGCCACAACACCCGGCCATTTTTTGGTTGCAGCTGTCGTTGTTTGGCGGGTCCAGGCTGGATTCGAACCTGCCAGCTCAGGTGTACGTGGCTGGCGCCTTAGCCCGTTGAGCCACAGGCGCCGAGCCTATATCTGGGTTATTGTGAATAGTGCTGCAGTAAACATAGAAGAGCAGCTATCTCTTTGACATACTTATTTCATTTCCTTTGGATACATACCCAGTAGTGGGATGGCTGCACTATGTGGTAATCGGTAGTCCTAATTTTTAATTTTTTGAGGAATCTGCCTTTAAGAAGGCAACTTCTATCCAATAGAGGCTTCTGAATTTCAGTTTTCTGAAATAAAGATCATAACTTTTAACTCAAAGGCCCCATTGTACTTTGAGTAAAGTGCTATTAAAAATAAGGTATAACCCCAGCTACTTGGGAGGCCGAGACAGCACAATTGCTTAAGCCCAGGAGTTGGAGGTTGCTGTGAGCTGTGATGGCTCTGTCTCAAAAAAAAAAAAAAAAAGAAAAGAAAAGAAAAGAAAAAAGGTAGGGTAGCGCCTGTGGCTCAAAGGAGTAGGGTGCTGGCCTCATATGCCGGAGGTGGTGGGTTCAAACCCAGCTCTGGTCAAAAAAACTGCAAAAAAAAAAATATAATATTGAATTTCTTTTTTCTTGAGATGGGGTCTCAATAGGCTTGAGTACAGTGGCTATTCCCATAGTGCCTCAAACTCCTCAAACTCCCTGCAGGCTTAAACTCCTGTGCTCAAGGGATCCTCCTGCCTTCGCCTCCTGCGTTGTTGGGACTATGGGCACGTACCACTGGACAGGGCTGAGTTTCTCCTCCTGGCAGTTTTACAGTGAACTTCCCCAATGGGGTTGCTGCTGCTCAGGAGGGGAAGCTATGCTGGACACCTGTTGGGAGCTGCTTTCTCTTCAGCTGACTCTGAGTAACCCTTACAGGCTCGCTGTTGTGCTTTCAAACCTTTCCCCCTTTGGTTCTTTCAGTCATCGGGTGATTCATTTCTTAAGACTCAGAATTGGCTTTTAGCAAAGACTTTTTTCTTTCCAAAATGGTGTGAAATTTAGATGTTAATTGTGTTTTGCTCATCTAATTAGAAGTGTGAGTTAAGGAGTATAAAATAAGCCAGTAACTATATTCTCACGGGATATAATAAATTATTCAGGTTGAAGAGCAAAATGGAATAAATTGTAATTAAAATAATATATTATATCATTTCATGCCAGAAGAATAAATTATTTCCAAGGGCTCTCTCTGAGAAATAAGGTTGGGAAGTTGACTAAATCCTCAACTGCTCCCTCTCTGCACCTCCAGAAGAGAAATAAAGCAAGTGTTTTGTAACACATAATTTAAATTAAAGCAATAATTATCACTTAGTAATCTCTCACAATATTATTCCTAACATCTTTGTACCAATCTACTTTATCTTTTCTCTACTCAAAATCAGGGCTGTACTATAAGCTGTTGAATTTCAATAATCAATTCCTTTGTTAGATTATATATAGAATAACAAAATAAAAATGTGAGTACTACAAATGAAGCCTTTGATCTCTCAAAAGAAATAAAGAAGGTACCCCAAAATGTATATACATTTTAAGCAAATAAAAACTATATTAAAATTGTAATGCTCAAGTCACATTTGACTTCTGGAATTACAAGAGATGCAAGATACAATACACAAGATGGCAAATGTTATCAGTACCTATTGGGTATTATTATGCAGCCATTCACCCTAAAATGTCAGTAAGTCATCTGCAGATAATCAGTGGTGTACTGATACCATGCAGAGAAACTCATGGAAACGCCTGTAAGCCCAGTGAGAGCATTAGGGGTCCACTAATACTCTAAACTACCTATAGCAAGATAAGCAAAACATGATTCCTTAGAACAACCCTCCTTCTCGAACATGCTCAGATTTTGGAGACTCTTGCATTTCTTGCCAAAACAGGCTGGAACCTGCCACCTTCCGTATATGAGGCCGGCACCTTACTCGCTGAGCCACAGGAGGCTGAGGCAAGGGAATCGCCTAAGCCCAGGAGTTGGAGGTTGCTGTGAGCTGTGTGACGCCCCTGCACTCTATGAGGACGATAAAGTGAGACTCTGTCTCTACAAAAAAAAAAAAACAAATAAAAAAAACCAGGCTGGAACACACATGAGAACCTACAGTATCCTAGACCTGATTTCCCTAAGATGCTCCCTGGTCTGTACCCCTGGGCTGGAGTGTCCATATGAATACTCCAGAGACCCCTCCTAGTGTGTCCCAGTAGAAAGTAGAAAGAGAAGATGGGGGCAGCCTGTAGTAGCTTCCATTTGTACTCATCCCTCAGCTCAGAAAATATTATCTATTTCTCTGGATGGAAGAAGAGTAGGCTTAATACATCTCCCAAGGGACTGGGTCTACAATAGAAAGTTACTGTGTAGAAAAATTCAAATGTGTCATTCTTTCTTAATTTTTCATATACAGAGGACCCACAAAGTTCATGTGCAATTTCATTAAATTAATTAATTAATTAATTAATTAATTAATTTTGAGACAGAGTCTCACTCTGTCGCCCTGGGTAGAGTGCCATGGTGTCACAGCTCACAGCAACCTCAAACTCTTGGGCTTAAGGGATTCTCTTGCCTCAGCCTCCCAAGTAGCAGATTTCAGGTGCCCACCATAAGGCCCGGCTATTTTTGTTGTTGTTATCATTGTTATTTAGCTGGCCTGGGCTGGGTTCGAGCTCACCAGCCCTGGTTGTGGCAGGTAGCCCAACCTCTGAGCTATAGGCGCCAAGCCATGCACGCTATTTTAAATGGCACTTGAACTTTGTGGCCACTCTGTATTATGTATATACCATGTCTTACATGGAGTATAGAGAAGCTATTTCCCACTGCTCACCCCTATACGGTGTAGATGGACAAAAAGCTTGCCTCTTTGTCTCAGTCTTACTATAATGTAATTCCACACAAGTGAGCAAGGATTCTTGTTAAGTGCACACAGGAGGAAAGCTGAGGGTTTCCACTCAAATACTGCAACTGACATTCCATGCTGCTTTGGGGAAGTCAGGGAAGGAATTCTCCTCAGAGAAAATATGAGATGGTCTTCTGTCCTCTGAAACTTAGGCAGGCATATATATATATATCTCGGAGACATCTGATGCACTCTCTCAGATTCCCTCTGCCCTCACAGGGCTGGCTGCCGTGTCTCAGCCAAGCACATGACAAACTGTTTTGGGACCTACATGGTTCTGCTGCCCAGGGCTGACCAGTTGCTTCTCTGTGATGTTGGCTGCTCTGGCTGCTGCTGTGCCAGTCAGGCATTTGGAGTTTCTGGCTCCTTCCATCACGTTGAGACTTGGATGAAATATCCCAGTAAAGAGCATGGTATCTGGCTTCCCAGATGACTGCCAAAGGATCTGGATAACACGATGTGGAGAGCGGGGGTGTTAACTACATTTGCTGTGAACTTTGGCTAACAGAAATAGGAGACAGAGGGAGTGTGGCAGATCGGTCTCCCCCTCCCCTCCCTGTCAGTGACTGACTGCACGGTGGCACAGTTTTGTTGTTTTTTTTCTGAGACAGAGTCTCACTGTTGCCCTTGGTAGAATGCCATGGTGTCATAGCTCACAGCAACCTCCAACTCTTGGGCTCAAGCAATTCTCTTGCCTCAGCCTCCCAAGTAGCTAGGACTACAGGCGCCTGCCACAAATTCTAGCTATTTTTACAGACAGGGTCTCGCTCTTGCTCAGGCTGGACTCGAACCTGTGAGCTCAGGCAGTCCACTGACCTTGGCCTCCCAGAGTGCTGGGATTACAGGCGTGAGCCACTGCGCCTGGCCCTGCATGGTTTTGCCATGCAGCCTACCTGTGCATTGCTTCTCTTCCTTTTCTTTCACCCTACCTTTTTCTCACTTCCACTGTCTGGATTCACCCCTACCAAATAAAGCACTCAGTGTCTCTCAGAATCTGTTTTCTAGTAACTGGGCAGAAAGGCCCACTATATGAATCAAAAAAGTTAAAGTTGTGAGGGGATGTAAGGTACAAACTCAGGTAGTCTTAGAAGTAACTGATAAGGCTGGGCGCTGTGGCTCACAGCTGTAACTCTAGCACTCAGGGAGGCCAAGGTGGAAGGAGCCCTTAAGCTCAGGAGTTTGAGACCAGCCTGAACAAGAGTGAGACTCTGTCTCTTCAAAGAATAGAGAAATTAGCTAGGTGTTGTAGCGGGCACCTGTGGCTACAGCTACTCAGGGAGGCTTGAGCCCAGGAGTCTCAGGTTTCTGTAAGCTAGGCTGACACTAGGCACTGTAGCCTGGGCAGCAGAGTGAGACTCTGTCTCAAAAAAAGAAGGGAAGGGAAGGGAAAAGGAGGAGATGGGAGGGGAGGTGGGGAGGGAAAGGAAAGGAAAGGAAGGGAAGGGAAGGGAAAAGAAGGGAAGGGAAGGGAAAAGAAGGGAAGGGAAGGGACGGGATGGGACTGATAAAGACCCATTCTTATATCAATACCTTCAAATGGCATGTGCAATAAATAATTGTTTCAATATGATTTTGGAAGCAATATAGTACTTAGATATAATAAAAATTTCATCTCTTTTCCTCAGACTAGTAAGACTCTTGCAGCACTGTACAAAGCTTTGAAAACACTAAAAGGGGTTAAGACACCTGCTCTGTCCTCTGTCCTCGTAATATAGGGAGACAACAGCTACTGACTTGTGTAGTTTTTGTTAAAGTGGTGTGTTACAGAAATGTAGGGAAATAAATGAAGGTTTTAAGTATCTAGGAAGATTTCATGATAGATGAAACTTTTGAATGGAGTTTTACAGGATGGATAATATCTGAATGGACAGCTTGGCGCCTGTGTTTCAAGGAGTAGGGCTCCAGCCCCATGTACCGGAGGTGGCAGGTTCAAACTCAGCCCCAGCCAAAAACTGCAACAACAACACAAATATCTGAATGGGCAAAGGGGAGACAGAAAGGTGTTTCTGTTTAGTTTCAAGTCTAAGTGATGATGGCATGGAGATGAGACTGTATTTGGTACTGGTGATGGACACATTGTTCCTGCATGCTTCTCACAGCATACAACAGGGTCATAGATCCTCTAAATCTCACCTATAGAACCTAGACGAATCTATGACAGCAGTTCTCAAAGGGTTGCGACCCCTTTGTAACAATGAAAATACATCCTGCATACCAGATATTTACATTACGATTCCTCACAGTAGCAAAATTACAGTTATGAAGTACCAATGAAAATAATTTTGTGGTTGGGCAGCACCACAACATGAGGAACTGTATTAAAGGGTTGTGGCATTAGGAGGCATCAGGAAGGTTGAGAACCACTGATCTATGACATAAAGAAAATTCATAGCTCGGCGTCTATAGCACAGTGGTTATAGCATCGGCCACATATACCAAGACTGGCAGGTTCGAACCCGGGCCAGCTAAGCAACAAAAAGTAGCCTGGCATTGTGGTGGGTGCCTATAGTCCTAGCTACTTGGGAGGTTGAGGCAAAAGAATCACTTAAACCTGAGAGTTTGAAGTTTGAGATTGCTGTGAGCTGTGACAGCATAGCACTCTACCGAGAATGACATAGTGAAAGTCTATCTCAATACAAAACAAAACAAAAAAAAAAACCTGTGGCTCAGTGAGTAGGGCCCTGGCCCCATGTACCAAGGGTGGCAGGTTCAAACCCAGCCCCAGCCCAACTGCAAGAAAAAAAAAAACCAGCAAGAATAGCAAAAATAAACCAAAGCAGAATCTAAAATTCAAATGTAGGTCTTCCAACAAATAAATTCTCAAAGGCATGTCTAAATTTTATTAATAAAATTGAACATTTCTTTTTTTTTTTAAGATAGAGTCTCACTTATGTTGCCCTCAGTAGAGTGCAGTGGTGTCACAGCTCACAGCAACCTCAAACTTGGGCTTAAGTGATTCTCTTGCCTCAGCCTCCCAAGTAGCTGGGACTATAGGTGCCCACCACAATGTCCAGCTATTTCTTTATTGCAGTTGTCATTGTTGTTTAGCAGGCCCAGGCTGGGTTCGAACCTACCTGTCTCAGTATATCTGACTGGCACCCCAACTACTGAGCTACGGGCGCCGAGCCTATTTCTGATGGAAAGGTAACTTCTTGGTAACCTGGATGCCTAAGAGTCAATAAATTCATATGTATTAAATAGAATAGTTTCATTATAAGGTTAATTTATACAAGTGGAAAATAGATGATGCTCTTAGAGAGGCAGTGCATTATAGGATATCCTGGGAATAAGTAAATTAAGCTCATGGTAAAAGACAAACTAGGTCACTATTTAACATTTACATTCAAGTATGTAATCCGTAAATTTTTGTTGACTTGGGAGTAAAATTTAAAAATTTCATATTATTTGAGGACAGCTTATTATTTGAGAATTCTCAATTCAGCATTAAAAGTTCTACTTAAATTTAAATCATCGAATTCAATGCAATTATGAAACTGAAAAGAGCAATTTATGAAGGGAAGGAAAATAGAACATTTCTAAAAATTCCTAAAGACTACAAAAACCTCTATTGTTAAGGAGACAGATCATGTTCCTAGTAGAAAATCTATCAGATACAAATTTTTCCTCTCTTTTCTTGAGGATAACAAAAATTTCAAAAATTCAGTACATGAAGTATATGCTGGTGAATCGATCTGATGTAGAAATTTATCTCAAAAATACTCTAGGAAAAAAGTTGATAAGAGAGTGGATAGGAGAAGGACCATAGGCGATAAGTCATGGAGGTTCCTTTGCCTCTTTCTTTTGTACATATTTGAATTTTTGATATAATTTTTATAGAATCTAGTATATTTTTAGTAGATGACAGCTGATAAATTAGGTCTAAATGTTCTGTTTCCTTCAAGAAGTTTATAAATATACATTAATTATTTCATTTTGGCTAAATATGTCCTATTTGTAGGTGGGAGAGGGAGAAGGAAGGCATAGGTTTGCCAGGAAGAATGATGGGGGTGGAGTTGTTGGATACAGAGAAAATAAAAAACAGAGGTTTCCCAAGAGACAGCTTACAAGAGTCACCCACTGATTAAATAAAAAGAGGTAGGAGTTGGAAGTTTCTTTGGCCGAGTGGATGAAGGCACCATTAATTTGTGAGACTTGTAGACTTAAGGGGTTGGAAAGTGTGATGCGAGTTAGTTATAAAGAGCATGGTTTGGCTGGGCTGAGTGTTAGGCACCTGAAGGAAATTCTGCCAAGGAACATATTTAAGTCTTTCACTTTGAAATAAAACAGCTTGATGTTAAAGGAAGGTGTCCTTCCTTTAAATGGGTTTGTCTGCACAGTCTCCTGCCAGCAGCCTAGGGAAGACTCAGGGGCCTTTGGCTAACATCATATTGCTGAAATTGTTAAATTTTATGAAATTAAATGTTTCATTTACATTAATCACTAAAACAAAAATAAAAACTCCCACACCTTGATTGCATTGATATCTGGTAATGCGGTGCATTTTACAACCATTTACTATCATTTCTTCCCCCACTCAGTCAAAATTGCTCTCCTCTTTGTGGATTGAGTAATTTGACCAAAGTCTAGTTGCTAAACACAAGCAAAGTCCAAGTAAAAACTCTACATTTTCATTCATTATCCCATTTACTTTATTTTTTTCAAAAAGCTACACAGCAGTTTCAAAATAATAAAATATTCGTGAAAGTAGCATATTCCTGCACATAGTATTTCTCAGCTAAGCTCCGTATGGCAAAGATCAGCTCTCCCTACCCTTTCCAGATACTTAGTTACTGAGTTCTACCATTAACAGACTTCTGCTTATTTCCCTTCATTAGTCTGTCATCATCTTACAGGTTAAATGAATACATTTCAGTAGATTATTTTTTATTTTATTTTATTGAGACAGTCTTATTTGGTCATCCTAGGTAGAGTGCTATGCCTTTATAGCTCATTGCGACTTCAAACTCCTGGGCTCAAGTGATCCTCTTGCCTCAGCCTCCCGAGTGGCTGGGACTACAGGTGCCTGCCATAACATTCCGCTAGTCTCCAACTCCTGAGCTCAGGTAATCCGCCAGCCTGGTCCTCCCAGAGTGCTAGGATCACTGCACCTGGCCCAGTAGATTATTTTTATATATCTTAGAAAGATATATTATTTTTATATATCTTTTTTTAATTAAAATTATTTTTTTCTGGCTTGGTGCCCGTAGCACAGTGGTTACGGCGCCAGCCACATGCACTGAGGCTGGGGGATTCAAGCCCAGCCCGGGCCAGCTAAACAATGACGACTGCAACAAGAACAACAAAAAATAGCCAGGCGTTGTGGCGGGTGCCTATAGTCCCAGCTGCTTGGGAGGCTGAGGCAAGAGAATCACTTAAGTCTAAGAGTTGGAGGTTACTATGAGCTGTGAGGCCACAGCACTCCACCGAGGGCGACATGGTGAGGTGGGAGGGCACCAAGCCTAAAATTGAACATTTCTTTTTTTTTAAATTTTTTTTTATTATTTTTTTAAATTTTTTTTTTTTGTGGAGACAGAGTCTCACTCTATTGCACTCGGTGGAGTGCTGTGGAGTCACAACTCACAGTAACCTCCAGCTCTTGGGCTCAAGCGATTCTCTTGCCTCAGCCTCCCAAGTAGCTGGGACTACAGGCGCCCGCCACAGCGCCCGACTAATTTTTGATGCAGTTCGGCCGGGGCCAGGTTTGAACCCGCAGCCCTTGGTATATGGGGTGGGCGCCCTACTCACTGAGCCACAGGCGCCGCCCCTAAAATTGAACATTTCTGATGGAAAGGTGACTTCTTGGTAACCTGGATACCTAAGAGTCAATAAATTAATATGTATTAAATACAATAGTTTCATTATAAGGTAATTTATACAAGTGAAAAACTGTATAAATTTGAGAAGCACTGCATTATAGGATATCCTGGAAATACGTGAATTAAGCTCATGGTAAAAGACAAACTAGGTCCCTATTTAACATTTAACATTCAATATGTAATCTGGAATTTTTTGTTGACTTGGGAGTAAAATTTAAAAATTTCATTTTATTGGGCGGCGCCTGTGGCTCAAAGGAGTAGAGCGCTGGCCCCATATGCTGGAGGTGGCAGGTTCGAACTCAGCTCAGGCCAAAAAAAAAAAAAAATTTTTTTTTCATTTTATTTGAGGACAGCTTTATTTGAGGGAGGGGAAAGGATGTGCTTCTACTTAATGGGCACAATGTTAGGGAGTATGGCACACCTTTTGGGGGAAGGACACATGTATAAGAGGGACTCTACCTAAAAATACAAACATTGTATTTTGTAATTCTTTGTATCCTCAAATTAATCTGAAACAATACAAAAAATTATATATATATGTACATATATATATACTTTTTGAGACAGGATCTTGCTCTGTCACCCAGGTTGGAATGCAGTAGCATGATCATAGCTTACTGCAGCTTTGAACTCCTGGGCTCAAGCAATTCTCCTGCCTCAGCCTCCCGAGTAACTAGGACCGTGTGTATGTGACACATGCCTGGCTGATTTTGTTTTTCTTTTTGTGTAAAGAGGGAATCTTGTTGTGTTTTCCAGACTGGTCTTGAACTCCTGGCTTTAAATGGTTCTCCCACCTAAGCCTCCCAACGTGCTGGGATTTCTACACGAGGTGTGACAATTAAATTCACAAACTTGTCACCATGCACTTACGTTGGCAGCACTGTATAAACAACTTGGTAAAGTTTCAACTTGCTGTATCAGTGTCTCACAGCTGTGTTCCTGTTGATGTGTGGTGCTGTCTTGCCAAGTTGCATTCATTTTTATTGTTGTGTGTTTTTGTGCGCCATAGAGAGAAGGTCAGAGCTTGAATTAGAGCAATCAACAAATATTAAATTTCTTGTTAAACTTGGCAAGAGTGAAAGTGAAATCAGGAATGTGTTAGTCCAAGTTTATGGAGGTAATGCCATGAAGAAAATGGCAGTGTACAAAACAAACGTTTTTCTGAGGGAAGAGAAAGTGTCACTGATGAGGAGAAAGATCAGGACAGCTAGTAACGAGCAGAACTGATGAAAGTGTTGCAAAAAAATTATAGAATTGTGTGTCAAAATCATTTGGCTGACTGTGAGAAGTATAGTAGACCAAGTAAAGATTGATAGAGAAACAGTTAGGAAACTCTTACCTGAAAATCATGGCATAAAAAAGGTATATAGAAAAATGATCCCAAGGGAGCTCATTGATGAACAAAGAATAAAGGAAATCTGAAGTTTTTTTTTTTTTTGAGACAGAGACTCAAACTTTCACCCTGGATAGAGTGCTATGGCATCACAGCTCACAGCAACCTTCAATTCCTGGGCTCAAGCAAGTCTCTTGCCTCCGCCTCCCAAGTAGCTGGGACTACAGGCGCCTGCTACAACACCCGGCCATTTTCTGGTTGCAGCCCTCATTGTTGTTTGGCAGATCTGGGCTGGATTCGAACCCGCCAGCTCAGGTGTACGTGGCTGGTGCCTTAGCCCATTGAGCCACAGGCGCCAAGCCGGAGAGCTGAAGTTTACTAAAACCTTTTGAAGAGGCAAGATGATGTTTGGGGCCATGTTATCACTAGTGGTGAAACACAGGTGTTACCAATACAACCTTGAAGCAAGCATCAAAGTGCACAATGAAAGTCACCCAATTCTCAATGACCAAAAAAGTTCTGTTAGTCCAAATAAAGAGTCAAAATGATGTTGCTAATCTTTTTTGATATCAGAGGGATTGTTCATTTATGAATTTGTACCAAGTGGACAAACAGTTAACCAAGTTCATATGTAGAAGAGATGAAAAGTCTGCATGAAAAAGTTAAATGGCCTAAACTTTTTGCCAATAACTCATGGCACTTGCATTATGACAATGCATCAGCTCACATGGCACTGTCTGTGAGGAAGTTTTTAGCCAGTAAACAAATAACTGTATTGGGACACCCTCCCTACTCACCTGATCTGGTCCCCAGTGACTTTTTTCTTTACCCGAAGACAATGGAAATATTGAAAGGAAGACATTTTGATGACATTCAGGATGTCAAAGGTAATATGATGATAGCTCTGATGGTCATTCCAGAAAAAGAGTTCCAAAATTGCTTTGAAGGGTGAACTGTGCCCTGATGTTGGTGCATAGCTTCCCAAGAGGAGTACTTCAAAGGTGACTGCAGTGATATTCAATTATGAGGTATGTACCACTTTTTCTAGGATGAGTTCACAAACTTAATTGTCAGATGCCTGGGTGTTGTGCGTGTGTTGGCCTCTTCTTTACTCTATTCCCAGAACAAATTTCTCCTATAAACCAGGCATCTTTTCTGGATTCCTTACGGAGAAAGATTTCTGTAAGTATTTGACTCACTAGGTAAACATAAAATTTGACTTTTCAGATTAATTTCCTTTTTTAGTCATGATTGGGTTTTCCACAAGCTACTTCACTGCTGACCTTAAGAGGTCACTCCTAAAATAAAGATAGTTCTCCCTTCCCCCCTCATCAGCATTTGTTTTGCCTTAGGTCCTTCTGTGACTGCTGGTTAAAGGTCCAATTACACTAAGGAGAGTTAGATTCGTTTGAGGTTATAGACAATTCTATTGTCAATCTTGCTTTGAGAGCTTATCTGGTTGGCCACATGTGAAAGGGGGGCACTTGACCGGCAGAAACCTCACAGATCACCAAGGCTTGTAGGAAAGGTCTTTATTGGCCGGAGATGGCATTAAGGAGGAGAGAAGAGAGAGAGACAGAGAGATGGGGAAAAGAGGAGAGGTGACAAGATAGAAGAGGGGAGAGAGAGAGAGAGAGAGGGAGAGAGAGAGAGAGAGACAGAGAGGGGGAGAGAGAGAGAGACAGACAGACAGACAGACAGACATGAGACACATGGGGGAAGAGAGAGAAAAAAGAGAGCAAAAGACAAGGGCACCTTATATAGGTTCAGTTAGGGGAGGTGATGGAATGGTACAGTAGCCAATAAGGAGTTACTGTTCTGGTGTGAAGAGCTGTTGGTGCGGGCCGTAAGTTTGAAATTTTCAGTGGGTAATTGGGATAGGGAGATGAAGTTTTGCAATTATCTAACAACATGAAAGAATATAATGAGAGAGTGATGGCTAGGACCCTGAATCAGGCTCCCCATTGATGTACTGTCAAGGGAAATAGACAGAGAAGCATGACCTTTAACCACACAGTGAATCTGCTCAGCAGTGAACTTGGCCTAATTCAATGTCACTGGCTCAAACCAATCATCAACATTTCTCCTTGGGGTTAGGTTGGGCACAAGCAAGAATGGAAATTAGGAGAAAGGAGTGAAATCACAGCTTATCTTTCGTATACCTAAGGACACAGAATACAATAAAGTTTTGGTGAGGGTGGAGGCCTACACATGACAGAATCAGGGATAAAGCTGGAATGATGAGCCTGGTAAAACAACTGAACGTCTAAGAGAAGCAGGGGAAGGGAAACTTTGGTAGAAAGCGGTGCTAAAAGGGAGAAAAAGAGGCACCAAAGATAAGTGTTATTAGCATTTTACCTAGAGTAGGTCCTAAATGCTCATTATCTTTGGCTTAAGTAATGCATACCAATGTAAGATCTGTTTTACTCCACTGATAGTTTGAGTTCCTGTAAAATTTAATTGTAAAACATTTGAGAAGCAAAACACAGAACAGATGAAGTCACATTTTATTAAACTTTGTCTTTTTTTTTTTTGAGACAGAGCCTCAAGCTTTCACCCTGGATAGAGTCCTGTGGCATCACAGCTCACAGCAACCTCCAACTCCTGGGCTCAAGCGAGTCTCTTGCCTCTGCCTCCCAAGTAGCTGGGTTCTACAGGCACCTGCCACAACGCCTGGCCATTTTTTGGTTGCAGCCGTCGTTGTCGTTTGGCAGGCCTGGGCTGGATTCAAACCCACCAGCTCAGGTGTACGTGGCTGGCGCCTTAGCCCATTAAGCCACAGGCGCCGAGCCTAAACTTTATGTCTTAACTTTTGTTTTTTTGTCTTAACTTTTTTTTAAGAGCTAGGATACCTATATGCTTGAAGATTAAATTTTACTTTTTTAGAGACAGAGTTTCACTTAATCACCCTCAGTAGAGTGCGGTGGCATCATATCTCACAATAACCTCCAACTTCTGGGCTTAGGTGACTCTCTTGCCTCAGCCTCAAGTAGCTGGGACTACAGGCACCTGCCACAGTGCCTGGCTATTTTTTGTTGCAGTTTGTCTGCAGCTGGGTTTAAACCTGCCACCCTTGGTATATGGGGCAAGCTCCCTACCCACTGAGCCACAGGCGCCACCCTGAAGATGAAATTTTTTTTTTTTTTGAGACAGCCTCAAGCTCTCACCCTGGATAGAGTGCTATGGCATCACAGCTCAGAGCAATGCCCAATTCCTTGGGCTCAACCGAGTCTCCTGCCTCTGCCTCCCAAGTAGCTGGGACTATAGGCACCTGCCACAATGCCTGGCCATTTTTTGGTTGCAGCCGTCATTGTTGTTTGGCCGGCCCGGGCTGGATTCGAACTAGCCAGCTCAAATGTACGTGGCTGGTGCCTCAGCCTGTTGAGCCACAGGCGCCGGGCCACGTTTTAACATTTTAAAGGCAATACTTAGTCAACTGTATCACATGTAAATTCTTTTACAAATTTCGTTTTATGAGTTTTATTTAACCGGCACAGACAATTTACAAACATCTTAAATCTTTTCTTTTGTCCTATCTTTTACTTTTCTAAATAATCAGTCATTGTATATTAGAACAAAATTTACCACACAAAATCCTTTCTTACACAATACTATTTTTTTGTTTGTTTAAGTTTTTATTCCCAAAAAACCACTTGTCACAAAACAGGATCACAGACTATGATAAAGTTAATTATTTACTTGACTAAACTGATAATTAGAAGATTTAAAAGGCAAAAATCTACTTTTTGACAAAGACTCACTTTTTCAAACATTGTAAACAGCCAAAGTATTACATTTTACAAATGACTCAGGTATTTTACGAAACATGACTTTAAGGTTTTAAGTTATTGAAAAACATTCTGAAACTATAACATAGCTAACATTTCTGACGTCTTTTCCTTGTCCTCCCAAGTCTCACATGGAAATGACAGGATCTATTTGTGGCTTTAATTCATTCACCGGGTACAGAGTTCAAGACAGAAAGCAGGAATACTGGAGCATTCAGATTCTCTCAGAATAGTCAAAGGGCAAAGTTGGAGCAGAGAAGGGGCCATGGGCTAGACCAGGCCTTGTAGTTGTTGTCCTATGCAAGGAGAAAAGGTCCCTAAGCCTCCTCACAGCCACCTACTTGTCTGACCTCAGAATTTAGAGGCTCAAAATCAAGAACAAAAGTTCATAGTCAAATTCGGCAAAATTTAGAAATATTAGAGAAGTGGCAGTTTTATAATTTTTAAACATCTGAGCTTTAATAGCAGGTTTAAAACTAATTTTATTTATCAAAGAATATCAAAGTCACCTGAACAAAAAGGCATTTGAGTTCTTTTCTGTTTTTCTGATAAAATACTTAAAGTAAGTGCTTACTTTATTTAAAGCTAATTAGAGTTATTTTGTATATTTTCATAGTGAAATATCACAGGCACATGGCGTATATAGACACACAGAAAGACCGAAATACAGACAGAAGCAAAATTTATAGTTTCTGGCTTTTAAAGACATATTTTTATTTAGACTATTAATTTCTTAATTACTTAATTTATTTAAGTTTACCTAGGTTTTAGTTATTTTTTAGTTAACCATTTTCACACCCTGTAAATTAGATATATACAGTTTTAATTACTACTTTTAAACCCATAAATTTTATCAAGAAAAAGAACAAATAAGTATTTTAACCAGATTTGTTATTTGAAATAATATAATGTTATTATAAAAACTCAAGGATCCATTTAAAGACCACTTTTCTCTAGAGTCAAGATGACCGATGAATCGGCCTGGCCATGTTACAGTAAAATTTCATTACTTTTTAGTTATAGGTGGGTACCCATGCTGAGACCAATCAAACAGAATATGCCGCAGTGGGCTGTCATTTGGGATTGAGGCCTGAGCTGCCATAATACCAACCAGGTACAGAAACACCAGATTTCTCAAGAATAAAATCAGAACTGATGAGAACTAAAGTTCTCTGCATGCAACCAGAATAAAGCAGCTGGACCTTAGTGATAGACAGCAGGTGTGTGAGTGCAGAGCCAGAAGACTTCCATGAAAAATATAGCAGCGCTGCTAGGAGCGTTTGAGCCCTGCACCCCCAGGCTGCCTGTTCAGGGGACTGCTAGGCTCCCCAAGCAGCACTTACGCAGCACTTACCAGAGCAGGGGTCCCTTTGTGGTCACCAGAAATGCTCCCGGATAAATCAGGTCCAGCCACTTGTCACTGTCAGCATGCAGAGACAAGGATAGGTTCACCAAATGTTATCTGTCAGAAGGCCAGGATTTTAGAGAACACTGAGAGTAGCCTTTCTAAGATTGTTTTGTTCTTCTACTTTTAAAATTACTGTTTTGCATGTAAAAGTTTAAAGACCACACAAACTTCTATTCTGAATAATAATTAGCATATCTTAGTGACCTATTACAACATTTTAATTTACAAGTTAATTTCTTAAATCAATCCACCTAAACTACTCAAGATAGACATCTTTAGGGTGGGAGCTAAATTTACAAAACAGTAAGAATGGGAGCCGGGGTGGTCAGGTAGGGCCTAAGCCGACCAGACCAGCTGTGACATGTCTGCCTTGGCCTGACAGACTCCATCTTATTCTCACTATGTATGTTTTTACTATCACAAAGAAAAAAAATAATTTGAGAAAGACACATTCTGGTATACATAGATCATGGTAAACCAAGAATACTTTAACATGAATAATGAGAAAGAGCAGATGTCTCATCATTTCTCAATCTTGTTGTAATAAATTAGATTTCCACTCTTCATCATTTGATCAAAAGGGGCAAGTAGTTCTTTTGAATCACAACATTTAATAATTTCAAGCATCATAACATTTAACCATCAAACTTGTTAAATATATCTGTTATAGGGAATCATATTGCTTTAGTTATTGTAGACTCTGGATTCTAGGGACTATTTTTACTATAGGAAATTTACCTCTTTCAATATTCTTTAAACAAATCATTAGCGTTTGGATAATTAACTCACTACTACATATATTCAGACAGTAGATGGAAAGCTAGATAGCTAAATGATAGAGATATATTATATATGTATATATTTATGTTAATTTATAAGTATAATTTAGATCCTCCTACGTCTGTCTTGTGCTGCAACATTTATTGAGATTTAAAACCACAGACTCTAGAAACAAAATGCCTAAGTTCAATTCTGATGCTATTACATTATAGCTGTGCTGTCCTCCTCCTTGGGCTTCAAGTTTCTTATCTATTACTTTGGTATCATAATCATACTTTATTTAGCTTTTGTAGGAAGTAATCAGAAAAATAACTGTAACATAGGAAACGCTCAGTATCTGTTATAAATATTGTTTATGCAAAAGCTACAGGCAGTTTATGTCTAACTTTTCTCTCTAAAAGCTACTCAGAATGAAAGATGTCTTTAGCAGATTCAATATAAATACTCTGAAAAGCCTTGTTCTACACTGTTCACTTGATAAGGTCGAAGAGTACACGAACAGGCCAGTATGTGCAAATATCAGTCATGAGTCTGCTGCTTATTTTATCATTGTTCATGCAGACACATTAAATGTATTTACTCTCTGGATGTCAATGTTCAATGGATTCTACTAAAAAAAGAAATAAAATTTAAAAATGCTACAGATTACTCAGGCATTTGAGCCAAATCCCTAGGTAGAATTGTTTGCACAACTTCAATAGTATGGCCTCCCAAAATATTTGGATAGCTTATATGTATGTATATGTTTGTGTGTATAATGTAATTATATAATTATATATGTATATAATATAATATAATTATATATAATAATGTGATAAAATTTTGCATAACTATATAATGTATATATATTATACACAAGGACATTATATGTATATTTTATATAATTTAATGTATATTATATATAATACAGGTTGAGTATCCTTTATCAGAAATGCCTGGGGCCAGACATGTTTTAGATTTCACTTTTTTTGGGATTTTGGAATATTTGCATTATATACTGACTGGTTGAGCATCCCTAAACTGGAAATTTGAAATCTCAAATGGTCCAATGAGCATTTCCTTTGAGTTCATGTTGGCACTCAAAAAGTTTTAGATTATGGAGCATGTCAGATTTCAGGTTGTCAGACTAGAGACAAACCAGTGCTATTTACTCTCATGTTTATATATTTATATATGATACACAAGAACAATTTGCTTATAATCATCTATATGCAGGCTATAGATTTCTGGATTGTACACACTTTCAAGCTTTTGGATACTCAATACAAAAGTAGAAAATGATTTACCATTTCCATACTTACCTATCTATAGATTCATATTACAGTTGAATAAAGAGTATCATGTCAGAGTTGAAGGCAAGGCACAAACAGGTAAAAAATTTTTGCTCTGATAACATAAAAAACTGCTGTAACTAAGTACCATATACATCACCTACACTATTTCACACAAATTAATAACTTGAACCATGCACCATGCAAATCACTGAGGTGCACATGTGTGATAATTCATTAATTCAAATATAACTTGTGAAGAAACAATTTTGTGAATTGTTTTTGCTTTTTATCTACTTGGACCATAGTAAGTTTCAAGAATTTGTCTTTTTATACCTTACACCTAAGTTGCTACAACAAAGAGCAATAATGTAAAGAACTTTTTTCCTTATATGTGGAAGGAGATATAAATATACTTTGAACTAACATAAAATACTTGCATGTAAAAATAATGTTTCAAATTTTTGCACTTCTTTGCTCTAAAAGGGACAACATATTTCTATAATTTTTATTTCTTAGCTGTTCTAAATTTTAAAAGATAAGCTATATAGGATTTGATTAAAAAATACAAATTTGTCTTATCCAATACTCTCAACCAAATTAATGGCATTTAAAATTTTTTAACAAGGAGAGCTATCAGCAGGTTGGCAGAATAAGAAATCCTAGACCCTCCTTTTTTCTATAGAGATACCAATTCAAAAACAATATATGGAACCATTCCCTTTATGAGAAATATAGAAGCCAATTAAGAGGATCCTGCAGCCCAGGGAAATCTGAAATCGGTTACATCAAAGCCAATAGGAAAATTCATGGCACACTTAAAGCACAATCCTTCTTCTCAGCACACCACTGTGTAATCAGGAAGTAACTCTCAGCTCCCAGAGTCTCCTTGACTTAATATTCTCTGGGGGAAGGAAAGATAAGATTGGACCACACATTTGATGTTCTGCCTTTTCAGAGAGTTGGCAAATAACTGGTTTCTATCTTGTCTGTCTCCAAATAGTGATGGGACTGAGCATACTCTTGATGCCTGTGGGCCATTGAAAATTTTAAAAAGCTGAGCAGCATGCTGCAGCTTCAAGGAACCTCTAGTAGAACAGACAGAGGCAGAGAGAGCTTGGCAGCCTCACTTTCAGGGAGAAAACATTCTGACTTTTCAGGGAGCTGCTAAAGGACAGATTTCTGTCTTGCATGTCTGAGAGTATGGGCGAGACCTGGAATAATCTGGATGCCTGTGAGCCACTGAAAACAAAAGAGATGTAGGCAATGCGCTATTGCTCCAGAGTGTCCACACCAGCAGACAGATGGTGGTACAGCTCAGTGTCGCCATCACCACCAGGAAATAAGGGTGTATCCAATATTTGGGCCTTTATGCAGGGCTGCCTGATGGACTGGGTTTTGTCTAGGACTACTAGAAGCACTAATGGGACTCTGAATACTTTATATGCTGGGCCACAAAGAACAAAAAAGAGCTAGATAGTATGATACTGCTTCACAGGACCAGTAGTACCAGAAGAAGCAAGAGATTACAAGTTCAAACAAATAATTAAAAAAAAAAATGGACAAACTACAGTTTTATCTAAAACATGGATGAAACTCACAAACATGAGTGAGTTTTATTAAACTGTATGTAACTGGAATCACATTGATGGCAGAAATAAACTATAATGCCATCAAAATAGTGTCTGTCTTTGGGGAACCATAACATGAGAAATACTCTGTGTTGATGGTGACATTCTGTTTATTAACCTGGACTAGAGTTCTAGGGAAAGACAAGGAAAAAAAAAGCCCAGTAATATTTGCTAATACCTAGAATATTTAAAAATAGGTAATAAACTACCATGGAATTTGAAAAAAAAAAACACGTTCAAACAAATAAACATTGCAACTCATGTATAATAAACTAATAAAACACAATTTTAGAAGTTTTATCTGGTGTGGCTGCAATGTAATAAAGTAAATCTGGATAATGTGAATAAAAGGTATGAGACTATGAATAGATGGAATCCCCACTTAGCAAAAAATAAAATAACTAAATGGACGTATTCACTAGAGGGGGTTCAAGAAAAGACTTGTTCAGGCAGAAGAAAGAATCATCAAACTAGCTTATAGGTCATTTAAAATTATTCAGTCAGAGAAGAAAAATAGAAAAGAACAAACAAAAAAGAGTAAAGAAAGCAGAAAGGACTTAAGTGACATCATCAGATAGACCGATATACACAGTATGAGAGTCCCAGAAGAAAAAAATAAGAAGAATGGGGTAGAGGGCGGTGCCTGTGGCTCAAAGGAGTAGGGCGCAAGCCCCACATACCAGAGGTGGCAGGTTCAAACCTGGCCCTGGCCAAAAACTGCAAAAAAAAAAAAAAGAATGGGGTAGAAAGGAAGTTGTTCAAAGAAATAATGGCTGAAAACTTCCCAAATCTGGAGGAGCAAATGGACATTCAGAAGTCAAGCAGACCCCAAATACAACAAATTCAAATAAGTTCATACCAATATATTATAATCAAATTGCCAAAAGTCAAAAACTAGACAATATTCAAAGCAGAAAAAGCTCAGTGATACATCATGTAAAAGGAAACCTACATAGGACAGTCACTTGAGTTTTCAGTAGAAATCATGTAGGCCAGAAGATATATCCAAAATTATGGAAGAAATAAACCTGCCACCCCCAAATACAATACCCTTCAAAAAAGAAGAAATAAAGATTTTTTCATTTAAATAAAAAGTGAAGGGTTTCATCACAAGATGTGCCTTACAAGAAAGCTAAAAGAGGATCTTCACATTGAAACAATAACACAAAACGATATGAAAGTACAGACAATCCCTAACTTACAACAGTTCAGATTGACTTTTCAACTTCATGATGGTATGAAAATAATATATACCTTCAGTAGAAACTATACTTCTCTCACAAGGCTAAACAGCAGCAATGAGCTGCAGCCCCCAGTAGTCCACACGTTTTAGACCCATCATATTTTCAATTTGTGATGGGTTTATCAGGATATAACCCCACTGTAGATGGAGGAGTGTCTGTAGAAAGCTTGCTGGTAAAGGTAGATACAGAGAGAAACAGAGAATACTCTAACACTGCAAGGGTGACGTACAAATTACTTTTAACTCTGGCATAGAATTTAAAAGACAAAAGTATAACAAATAACAACTAAGAATATGTCTCAGGCAAATGATGCTGGGAAAAGTGGATATCCACATACAGAAGAACGAAATTAGACCTTCATCTTACACCATACACAAGAATTAACTTAAAATGGATTAGAAACTTAAACGTAAAACTGAAACTCTAAACCTTCTAGAAGAAAACATAAGGAAAAAAGCTTCATGACATTGGTCTTGGCAATTACCCCAAAAGCACAGGCAACAAAGGCAGAAACAGACAAGTGGAAGGATCAGCCTGAAGGTCTTTTGCATAGCAAAGGAAACAGTTAAGAGCAAGTGAAGGCATAGAAAGGCACCTTACAAGGTCAAAAGTATTTTTCTTTGCAGATAAGGGGTTAATATTTCAAAATACATAAGGAAGTCCTACAACTCAACAGCAAAGAACCAAATAACCAAATTATAAAATGGGGAAAAGACGGAATACACACTTCTTCAAAGAAGATGTAAAAATGGTCAACAGCTATATGAAAAGACTGTGAACATAACTAATCGTCAGAGAAATATAAATCAAAACCGCATTGAGATATCACCTTACCCCTTTCAGTATGTCATTATTTAAAAAAACAAAAAGAATACCAAGTGTTGGTGAGTGTGGAGAATAGGGAACTCTGTATTTTTCATGGGAAAGTACAATGTTGTGAACACTAAGGAGAAAAATACGGCTCCTCAAAAGATTAAAAATACAATTACTTCTGGGTATTCATCATTCAAAAGATATGTGTGCTATGAAGTTCACTGCAGCATTTTTCACAATAGCCAAGAGGTAGAAACAACATAAAAATCCACTGATAAATGAATGTTATTCCGCCTTAAAAAGAAGGCGGAATGTGCTACAACACAGATAGCTTTGAGGACAGTATAAGTGAAGTCAATCAATCACAGAAGGAAAAAGTGCTGTATGATACCACTTATACAAGGTATCTAGAGTAGTCAAATTCATAGAAACAGAGTAGAATAAAGGTTGTTAGGGTACAGGTGTTGGAGAAATGGAGGATTGCTTTTCAATGGCTCCAAAATTTCAGTTATTCAAGATGAAAAAGTTCTAGAGATCTGTTGTGCCACATTTGCTTATAGTTTAGCAATACTGTAATGTACACTTATAAATTTAAGAAGATAGATTTTCTGTGGCTTTTTTCCACAATAAACGAAAATTATAACAAGAATAAAAGAGCAATGAAGTATGACACAATAAAACAAGAGAATAAACAAAATATAGATAAACACCTACAAAACTATATACTGGCTTCCAGAGCCAGGTGCTCAGTAGGCTGAGGTGAGAGGATGGCTTCATTCCAAACAGTAATGCTTCTAAAAAAATATTTATTCAGTGAGGAGATGCATTATTTGGCAAATTTGCCTACGATATTTTTTAAAGATATGCCCCCTTTCAGCAAATCATGTCTTTTCCTTCTAAAGAGATTTCCTAAAATCTGTTATCTTGCACATATCTGTAGCGACATGAATCCATTTCATTTCCAAAAACAAAGGCAAATATGATGTTTAATGCATGCTAGCTTTTTTCCTTTCCATAAATAAAGATGCCTTTCTCAATTCTGAAATTTTATTCTTCTTGAAGGATTTTGTGAAAAGTAGGAAAATATTTGTTTTTCACTGTGAGAGGACAATGATTTGGAATTTATACATAAATGCCGTCATGATGTATACGGTGACTACATTTATAAAACCGCAAAACATCAATCTTTAACTTAATAGAGAAACTCTGTATTCCAATATTTCACTGTGTTCTCCATAGTTTCCTGTGCAACCGTTGAAGTGTTTCTTCTTTTATCTTCTGCTGAAATGTTTTATGGAGATTAAAGCTTAACTTCAGGACTTCAGAGTAAGCAACAGAGAATGAAATAGCTTGGAAGAGATAGAGATGTGCAAAACCATAAGCTATTTCTACAGATGCATGGCAAAGCAGAGGACTGAAAATTGAACTTGAATGTGGTAACTTCTTAGAGACACAGTAGAGTTTTTCCTTATACAGTATGCACATTCAACTTCTTTTAGGAGATGTTTTTTAAAGAATTCTGGTGACAGAAAAAATTATCTGACACTTAGAAATAGGCAAAAATATGGGCAGCACATCCACTCAATATGACACAGCAGTGAAGGCCATCTAAGGATTATGTAAAGGCATATATTTAGTTCATTTTAAATTTGTTCAATAAATTTATGTGTAGGTATAAGAATAAATGAGTTGAACAACATGAAGTTTATAATTATTGTTTTAATCTTTTCATGAAAGAATTGAATTCACCTATTAGAAACTTAAATTTAGACTGCCAATTGTTAAAGGATATTGGGAAAACATTCATATGGAAATAAATTCTGTTTTCTTTTTGCCCAAGGGAATTGATAGTTTTATATTTCTCCTGACAAATTCTATATACTCTTAAAAATGCACATATCAGCCAGAAAGTTCTGTCCTTTGAGAATAAAACCTAATTGGATTAAATTCACATTCTCTCCAGAGATTCCTTTGAAGAGGCTAGCTTACAATTCTTGACACCTCTAACTCTGAATTTAGATCGATCGATAGAGAGAGATATTCAGTGATTGACAAAGTTCCTCCCCATCTAACTTTATCAGGGTGAGAGGCATTTCTTTATTATTCGACAGATAGGATATTGTTATATACAACCTATCACATACTTGGAAGAGCAGAAATGGATTTTTCTATTTTACTGATGCTTTGGACTCTTTTTCATTTGAAGAAATGATTAATTTTTTCAACTTAAAAGGCATAACAAAGAAGTAAAAGCAGAAGAAATCTGATGGAAGATGAGTTAAAATAATTCATACCTTAATATAAGCATTTATGAAACTTGTGAAATGTGCTAATATTACTTGACAGGAACCATTTAGTTCTGCACTTGCCATTGATTACATTAATGTTCTCTACAGCTTTTTAAATCTCTCAATGTAATTCTAAATATAAACCTACTAAATAATGAATATTAGGATTTAATATTCATGTTCCATGTCTTTCATCGCTTCCCAAAATTAGGCCTTGAAATCAACTTGTCTCTTTAAAAACTATTATTGAAAAGTTAAAAAAGAAAACTGACTAAATTAAATCAATTGATTTTTCTTTTGAAAAAGAAAAGGTCAATCTGCTTAAAATTTTACTTTTACATCTTTATTATCCTATAATGACAGGATTTTCCAAGTGACTATAACAAAACACAGAAAATAGAGAAGTCTTAACTAACTGGAAAGAATGGTATAGTTTTTAAAAGTGAATTTTATATAAATACAGGAACTTTATCTTCCATCTAATTTACAGTAATCCCCCTGTTATCTAGTATCCATGGGGATTGGTAGATTCTGGATAAATGTAGTTTCTGGTTGCTTGAGAATTACTATTGCGTGGCTCAGTGAGTAGGGCGCTGGCCCCATATACAGAGGGTGGCAGGTTTGAACCCAGCCCCGGCCAAATTGCAACCAAAAAAAAAAAAAAAATAGGCCTAACTCATTCAGTACACCATACTGTACCATACCATACCATGCACTCTGTGTTGCCTTGATACTGATATTGAAATACACTCATACAAACAATTTTTGGCAAATAAAGGCAAACTTCACAATAACATAGTTTTATTTTACTATACTACACCAGTTAATGTGTACACACTGTACGCACCAATGCCTATACAGAACTAAAAGTCTCACAGCATTAAGCAGATATAATTTACATAACTGGGTAGAGGATACCAAGCTTGTGGGACTACAAGTCCCAGTAAACCATATCACAGTATTGTATGTGCAGTTCAATACCACACTCTGTTATTTAACCCATATTAGTAGTGGCACTATAGCGACACAGTACAGTATGCACAGAATATGACCACTTAGAAATCCACTTATAGTCAGATAAATCTACCTGTATGGTGTAATCAAAATGTCCCACAAAAAGCTCAGGGCAGTATAATGGCAGCAGCAGAAAGAAATTCCATAGCCAATCGTGACTAGTCAGGAAAGCAGTAGAGGTCCTGATTTTTCCCCCTTCAGTCAGGTGCCGGTTGCTTAAGTTCAGGATACCAAACAGTTTACTGCATGAATATTTTAATATGTCCTACAGCTGACAATTTGGTTTAAAATGTTTAAAATTATAATAAAAGTTATCTAATTAAAATACCATAATAAAAAGTTCTGCAAGCAGCCTTTTTCATTAATTATTTATACTTGACACAATAATTATCCTTATCTATGGGGTGCGATATGATGTTTCAATGCATGTATATATTGTATAATGATCACATCAGGGTAGTTAATTTTTTTTATTAAATCATAACTTTGTACCTTGATGCATTTATGGGGTTCAGGGTACTACTTCGATATACTATGTGAAATGCTTACATTGAACTAAGTAATACATCCTGGTAAATGAGTATAATTGTGATAGATGTGATAGATGCATATCCATCACTTTAAACATTTGTCATTCCTTTGTGGTGATAGCATTCAAAATCTTGTTTTCTAGCTATCTTGAAATATAAACAATACTGTCATTTGCTATTGTCACCTAGCTGTGTAATGAAACACAACAATTTATTCTTCCTCTGTACAGGAAGAATACCCATTGACTAACCTCTTCCATTGCCCTTCTCCCCCTACCCTTCCCAGACTTTGGTATTTACTAGTCTACTCTCAACTTCTATGAAATCAACTATTTTAGATCCCACACATGAATGAAATCATGTAGTATTTGTCTTTCTGTGTGTGGCTTATTTCACTTAACATAATATCCTCCAAGGTTCATCTCTGTTGCCATTTCATTCTGTTTTATGGCTGAATAGAATTCCATTGTGTGTGTGTGTGTGTGTATATATGAACACATCTTCTTTATCCACTCATCTGTAGATAGCTATTTAGGTGAATAGTGCTACAATTAACATGAGAGTACAGATATCTCCTCAACATCACTAATTTAACTTTCCTTGGATACATACTTAATAATGTGGTTGCTGGATCATCTGGGGTGATTCTGTCTGGGGTGAGGTGATACTCATTATAGTTTTAATTTGCATTTTCCTGATTAGCAATGCTGAGTTTTGGGGTATATATATATATATATATTATGAACACACACACATCTGTTGGCCATTTGTATACCTTCTTTTGAAAAATGTCTATAGACATTTTAACAATAGTAATTCTTCTAATCTATTAATATGGAATTTCTTTTTATTTATTTCTGTTCTCTTCAATTTCAGTGTTTTATACTTTTCATCGGAGAGATCTTTCACCTCTTTGGTTAAGTTTATACCTAAGTAATTTTTTTGTAGCTATTTTAAAAGGAATTGTTTTGTTGATTTCACTTTCAGATAGTTCACTACTGGGGTAGAGAAACACTATCAATTTTTAACTTTACTCTTATGCTTACTTCACAGCTGGCAAATAATTTTTCTATTCATTTTTTCTCAGTTTTTAGCCACATAAGCTGCCCATTAGATAGTCTGGACAGGTAAAATTGTCACCATTTTTAGATTCTGGATAAATAAGTTCAGGCACAAAATTCATAAATGACTTACCTCAAGGTAACTAAGTAATCAAGTAGCAGAGCTAGAACTTGTTCTCCAGTTCAGATCTTGAATAGAAGGCCCTGTAACACATAGTTTGTTTAGAAATGTTTTGTTATAAACTCTATATTCTTTAAAGTATTGGTCAATTCATACTTCTCCTAATTTATTAAAGCATGCAATTCTTCTATTTTATTCAATTTACTAAAAATATTTTATAAGCGATAACAAAGATTTTATATGGAGTCAAACTGTTCTATTTCACTTAGGCTTGGAAATACGAGCAGCTGTTTGAATGCACAGTTGAAAATTTTCAATCTGTGTATAAGGGAGAAGTCTGGTGATTCCAAGGATGAGAGAATTAAATCAATTTACCTTTGCAAAGGGAAACTGCTCTGGGAATTATTTAAGGTGGTTAAATTGCATAGTTTCCCCTTCACAAGCTGTCAACAATAAAGAGATTAAGACTTCATTTGCATGCTTTATCTTTAATGTAAAATGACAGTAATTGACATTTAAAAACTGTATGATACCAGTACTCTACAAGACACAGGCAGAAACTTGTACAGCTTTGGAGCCTAGCTTCTGCATATATTTGCCTCTCTTGTTTATTACAAGATCTGGTGTGCTTTTAGTAGTTGAATCTTTTAAATATTATCCCCTCTATTAAAATGCAAAAACCCTGCTTGTGATGATACTATGAAAATCAAGTTATGAAAATCAAGTTAAGGGCACAGAGGTACATATTTTTTTGACTCTTAGCCCTCCTTTAAAACTAAAAGAGCCAGTAATCTCAAAGTGTAACATTCTATGAATCAGTTACTCATTTGCATAATTTACATTCCAGTGCAAAGCATGAGGCCCTGACCCAGATTATCAAAGTAAATTGTTAGCAAACCAATAAAATATTGAGGAGATGGATGTCATTTTTCAAAATTAGACTTTCTTTAACAATAATAATTCTTGATGTTCTAAGATAATAAGAATCAGTAGGAAGAATTCATCAGGCATTTCTTTATGTAAATGCGGATATAGCTTACATAGAAGCCTAAGGATGATTGACAAAGAGCAAAAAATCCTTCCTAATTTCACAAAAGAAATCTGAGTATAAATATATATGGTAAAATAGTTCATTGAAGTCCAGGAAGATAATATATTCCTCTCTACTAAGCATGTTATAGCATACCTCCTTCTTACCCTGTGAGTTTGGGAAATTTTCATGCTCATTCCCAGTTCTTATATATTGTATTTTAGAAGGCAAAAAGAAGATCATCATATTTTATAAAGAATAAGCTGCCTCTTCAATTAATGCCCCGTGCTAAATTTGAAATCTACATCCTACACACCACTCTGGTTACAAAATAATTAATTCGATTCAGATGTTTAATTAAGCATGACAAGGAGGCTTTAGTTCTAAGTTATGAGGAGGAAAAAAATGAAAGCGTTGCCTGGAAAAGCCTAAAGCATATTTTGCAGAGCATCTTGGAACAAACAGTTTTAACTAAAAGACTTAGCCTATTCCTTTGATGACTTCATTAAGAAGTCAAAATCTTCAGACCCACGAGGCCTATGACAGAGAATACTCTAGTAGCTAGATGTAGGACACATAGAATTTGGACGTTTTGATCAAATTGTAATAAATATCTTTAATTAAATAGGCTTTGCCTGGAGAACTAAAGGAAAGGAAAAAAAGAGTTCCTCTTATTTTTTTAACCATTGTTGCCTTATTCTACGTTAACTGAAAAGATATTTTATTTATAGATATTATTATGACTTCCACTAACAGCAAATACATCCATTGTATGCATACTCACTTCCTTTGTGCTTTATTATGTTTTACAAACTCTCTTCATTGATATTCAAAACTATGTTAAAACCCAAATCTCCATGTTTTCCCCTTTACTAACATTATATTTGATTGTAAACAAAAGAACAAAAAAGTAGAGCTTATGATGATTTATTTGATTCTCAATTTTGGTGACAATTTTACATCTATACTCACATAGATCAGGGAGAAATCAGTGAAAATTCACAAAAACGCCATAAATGTAAACTTGAATTTTTAAAATCGCAAAATTCATTAGACAACCTGACATTTTTTTAAAATTTTCATTTACAAGAATATTTCCGGTAGAAATACAGTCTCTATTAATAAGTTGGGAAATGTCAAATTGGCTGACAAATGTTCTCATATCCCAGATTTCCAGCAATATCTATGCTCAGGTTTAAAAGAGACTTTTTAACAGGCAGCAGCTTAACACAAATCCTTTCAAATTAATCATGGATACCAAATCAGAAACTGAACTTCCTTTCAGTTACATTCAGCTAAGGGAAGGGAGGGAAATCCATGGTAGAGGTTTATATGACACAGCGTTGAAATCTCAGGGTTAGGGAGGATGTTTCAAATCCAGAGTTCCTGAGTTTCTCATAAGCTCTATGTCCCCAGTCCAGTTGTCTGAAGGCCCCTGAAAAGCCACTGTTACTAAAGGGAGAAAATTGTATCTACGGTCTGATATCTAATAGAAAAAAAAAAGCTTATAACTGTTGATTACCAAAATTATCCTTAATTTAAAAGTGGGTTTTGTGGCTGTCCTCTATCTTCAAAGATATCTAAGGATTTGAACCTAGTTCATTAACTCAAGGAATTTATGAATGCATGCTGGATTCTAGAAAGTGCTCCTGAATACTGTGAGCTAGCACAAGCATCTACATCTCATTGTCAAGATGGTTTATTGAATTATGAGTGGTTAGTATTGGTGAGTAATTAGTATTGATCTCACAAAGCACAAGATCACCGTTTTGTCGTTGGTATGCATGCTGTGTTGCTGCCTGTCTGTATCTCTTCTTAAAACTAAGTAAACTTGACGCTGGGTAAAGTCTAATGAATCTCTTGAGTTTCACTGTCAATCCTAACTTAGATCACTCCTTCTAGTTGATAAATGTGGACACTATACACTTCTATTTCATTGAGTTTCTACATCATGTCCAAAGTATACCTTTGTCTTTCCTGTTAGGTTCTAGTTTTCTTCAATTTCTCTTGCTTTTCTTTTGCTTGTACTTGAAAAGCCTCTGCTCCTTCTCCCATATCCTGACCATGTAAATTTAGCACTGATATGAATAGACCAAAACTGTTAGACTTACAAAGATCTGGATTTGCATCCTAGCTCTGCAACTCAAGGGAAGTTTTATGATGAGAAAATTAGTCAACCTTTTGGAGCTTCAGTTTCTTGTTGGTATACTGGCTCTTACATATCTCACACTGTTATTTAAATTATGTTACACATATAAAGTTACTTTAGGTGTGTAAATGGATTAATGAATGAGAACAAATTTAGTAAATATGCTCTCATGAACTTATATATTGCAAAAGTTAAGAGTAATTGACATCTATCTTCCTTTCTAACAATACCTGTGGTTGAGGAGCCCCGCATATATTAAGGGCATATACTATGCCAAATATTTACATAAATTATATCATACAAACTGTCAAGGGAGACATTATACTCATTTTACCCAGGCAAATTAGAAGCTCTGAGTTGCTTTTAGTAACCTGATCTTTATTAAATATAATTGCTAGGAATCAAGAATATTTTATGAATTTTATCAAGAGTATTGCATCAACATAATCATATTTAATTTTCAAAACAACTCTATAAGTACTCTTATCCTACTGCATAGGTGAAATAAATAGAAATGTAGAAAAATTATTAGCATGTGATAAAGCAAGATTAAAATCCAAGTTCATCTGACTCTAAGTGTATAATCTTTCAATTAATAATCTTACTGCTAATGAATTCAGTGCCTAAAAAAACAATATATAAATAATACATATTTGATAGATGGATATATAATACTTTTATAGTTTGCTCCTTTGGGTTAATATCACTTTATTCTCACCCTCTATTGGGAGTGCCCCTATCCATAAGCCTGTGGATAACACGAAAATGTCTGGCTAATATTCTAACGATTTTATATTAACATAATTTATGATAAAGAATTTGCAACACTGGAGCCCCTAAAATTATAATACACTTCAGAATGTCCTGTTTTCCCAAGGCCAGGTATAACAAAGGAAAAAAATTCTGATTTCACAGATAAGATTTTTTAAATGTTTCTTTTAGTAGAAATGGAACTGCTATTTTATTAAATTATATAAAGGGACTCTGCTACAACATTGATTATAATCTCTTGAAGGGTAATGCAATTAGAATATTGTAAGTAAAATAGGATAGTAGACAATTACATTACAGGAAAGAGTGGGATGATAGAAAGTACAATTCCCTTGATTGGCATAGAAAAAGTTGAATGATGTAGCAAAGCCAAAGATAGATTATTAAAAAAAAAAGACCTTATAAGACAAAGGAAAAAAATGCCATTTGTCATAGGTTGAAAGGTGTCTCCTCAAAAGATATGTTGAAGTCCTAACCCGGAGCACCTTTGAATGTGACCTTATTTGGAAATAAAATGTTTGTAGATGTAATCATGTTAAGACAACTCATTCATTAGGATGGGCTTTAATCCAATATTGTTGGTTGGTACTAGCTCGGCTTGGGTACCACCTCCTTGCACTCAGCACCAGAGCACAGCCACACTTGTGAAGAACAGGTCCTCTATTCACCCACAGCCAGTCACAGCCTGCCCTGCCCTCCAGGGCTGCTATGCCTGAGGGGAGAGACTTGCTGCCTCAGCTCCCAGCTTCTCTCCTTGATAGGATGGAAGACTAAGGGGTATGGCTAAGGGTGGAGAGTAGGAACCAAGTCATGGCTGGGGGGGGCTGTTCCCCAGTCAGAACAAGCAACGAGGGGCCCCTAGTGACCTTACGCTGACCTGGCCCATCATATAATTAAAATTGCAGACTTAGATCCCTATGGGTTCTTCAGGAAGGTTGGGAGAAGGCACCTGGGGTTTTAGGAAGTTTGTTGTGTAACCCCAACCTGTCAATTACCCCAAAGGCAGGAGGCAACAGCCAATCCTGCTGGGGGAAAGGTGGGACAAACTAGGGAGCTTGGTTAGCTTCTACAAGATGGTGTATGTTCAGACATTGGGGTCTCTTCTCCACTTGTGAAGAGGGACCAGTGTAACTCTTCAAGAATCTCCTTGTGGTTTGTTTGCCTTTGTTCTGCAGTAAATGCATGTGATAGCGATTACCTTGTATTTGCGATCGCTCTGTCATTGGCTAGACACCAGGGCTCATTCTTAGTACTGGGAGCCAAGAACAGGGAACATCCACCTTCGGAGGTACCTGCCAATATGACTAGTGTACTTATAAGAAGAGGAAAATCTGCGTGTGCGCACACACAAACGCGCAAAGGAGAATACAATCCGAAGACAAAGAAACATGAGAAAATACAGCCATGCGAAGACAGAGGCAGAGAAGGAATACCTACCGCTGCCAGAAGCTGGGAGAGGAAAGGAAGAATCCTCCCCTCAGAGATTTCAGATGCAGCATGGCCTTGCCAACACCTTCATTTCCAACATCTGGCCTCCAGAACTGTAAGACCATAAATCGTGCTTGTTTTAAGCCACCAAGTTTGTGGTACTTTCTTACAGCAGCCCTAGGAAACTAATAGCATATTTTTGTTGGCAAAAAAAAAAAATCTCCGCACACTTAACTTTTCATAGGTCATAGAATATACAAAGCTGTTTTAGAATGGCAAGTTGTGTGAAACTCTCAATTTTCACTCTGCAAATATCTTAACATGGGTATGTTCTCATTCTTGACAAAGATCTGAAGTGAGAATGAAATTTTTTTCACTGGTTTATAAATCCATGATACCATTTTTCTTTGTCTTCAATGATAAACACATTTTTTTCCTCATGGCTCTGTTTGTTCAAATATTGATATACCAAAAGCAAAGAAAGATTGAGCTAACCTGTATTTTCTTCTAAATTACCAAGGTTATTTGAGGCCTCAGCCTCATTTATGTGGTGATTACTTTAAATGCATACCTTAATGCAGGGTCCAGGCCAGAGAATACCACCAGAATACAGCAGTATAAAAAGCACAAATAACTTATTTGTTTAAATTACTTATTGCTGTGTAACAAATTAGCCCAAAACTTAAGGGCTTAAACCAATAACACACATTATCTCAAAGTTACTGTGAGTCATGAAAGCAAACATGACTTAATTCGATTCTTTGGCGTTAGGGTTTCTCTCAAAGCTACAGTCATCTACAGGCTCAGTCGGGAAGGATCTGCTTCTTATTTAATTCAAGTAGCTGTTGGCAGGATTAAGCTCCTTGATGGCTATGGGATTGAAGCTTTAGTTCCTCATGAGTTGTTGGCCAGAGGTCTCCCTGGTTTTCTTGACATGTGGATCTCTCATTAGATCATCTTATGACAGCTTACTTTATCATCAAGTGAGGGAGCAAAAGAAAGTACCAGCAAAAAAGACTGCTCCTGTAAGATGCAATCTTTTGTAACCTAATCACACAAGTGATATCTCATCACTTTTGCCATGATTTTCTCATTAGATGAAAATCACCAGGTAAAACCTATATTCAAGGGATGAAGAATACACCAGGACATGACTACCTGGAAGTGTAGATCACTGGGACCCACATCAGAAGCTGCCTACAATATTACTGCATGACCAAATGATAAATATGCCTTATGCATTGAAATAAAAAATAAATAATAGTAGCTTTTCATAAGCTGGAATCAATAAGTAGATACAATTTTCTCATAAAATACCTTGCAATCAATAATAAAGAAATGACATAAATTACAGTGAAAAATTGAGAGTGAATAAGAATTACAAGGTAGTATTACCATATCATTGTCAAGTTATTTCACTAACAGTTTATACATTCTGTACTAGATGAGAAAAAAGCTTTGAAGTCATACATACACGAGGTCAAGGCCAGGGTCAACCATTACTTACTAGTTGTGTTTTCTTTCTTTCTTTCTTTCTTTTTTTTTTTCCATAGAGACAGAGTCTCACTTTTTTTGCCCTCGGTAGAATGCGGTGGTGTCACACAGCTCACAGCAACCTCCAACTCCTGGCCTTAGGCGACTCTCTTGCCTCAGCCTCCCGAGTAGCTGGGACTACAGGCTCCCGCCACAATGCCTGGTGTTTTCATTTGTAAAGTAAGGGTACTGATACCTGTACATCATATATTTAAATTTGATGTTACACATAAAGTGCTTATCCTGCATAAATATTATTTATTTTATGAGTTTTATTGTTTGCTCTGTGATGAAAGAATTGGGAGAAAGGAGAAAGAGAGTTATTTAGAGCAGAAGAAGGGATGTTTTAGTATCAGTTGTTAATGTCAGGAGTAACATTGGGCAGAGGTAAAAGCCTCATTTATGTCAAACAAAGATACAAAAAAATCAACAAATAGGTGACAAGTTCTGCCTATAACTGAAACAAAATGCAGGTCAAAGTAAGTACAGGGAATAAAGCTGTGGAGTAGAAAGTGCATTTGAGTGTAAAGAGAAGAGATCATGAAATTTGGTACTGATTCACCAAAACAATTTGTAAAAGAACAGTGTTGAAGAAACAGTACTTCAGATTTCAAAATATACCACAAAGCTATATCCATTTACATAAAGGGGTGCTGCTATTAATTTATACACATAGATCAAGAGAACAGAATTGAAACTCCTGAAATAAAATCCATTACATATTTAAAACTTCTGTTTTTGAAAATGTTGCCAAAGAAATTCAATGAGGAATGGGTAGTCTTTTCCAAAAACAATTGTCCCACTTGAATATTCAGGAACAGAAAGATGAATATAGACAGTTCACCCTGACAAATTATTGACTCAGAATGGATCACAGAAATAAACAGAAAAAAAAAAATCTGTAAGCAGCGAAATCACTGCATAAACACCTGTGATCTTGGGATATTCAGAAAGCCTTTGAATAAGATAAAAAAAAAAAAAAAGAAAAGTGCGTCTCAGTGCCTGTGGCTCAGGGGGCTAAGGCGCCAGCCACATATACCTGAGCTGGTGGGTTCGAATCCAGCCCGGGCCCGCCAAACAAAACAACAATGACAACTGCAACCAAAAATAGCCAGGTGTTGTGGCAGGTACCTGTAGTCCCAGCTACTTGGGAGGCTGAGGCAAGAGAATTGCTTAAGCCCAAGAGTTTGAGGTTGCTGTGAGCTGTGACACCGTGGCACTCTACTGAGGGCGACATAGTGAGACTCTGTCTCAGAAAAAAATAACAATAATAATAAAATAAAATAAAAACCTTTGAGTGGTAAAAGTCAAAACTAAGAAAGTTCAAAGATAAGAAACACACTGGAAAAAAATTAGAAATCACATAATAGGTAAAAAAAAAAAAAGTGAATTCCAACTATATGAAGATTACTTTCAAATGAGAAAGTAGAACACAACCAAATTTTTAAAATCAGTAAAATCTGAAGAGACATTTCATAAAAGCACAAATATGAATGACAAAGAAGTACATGAAAAGATGCCAAAACCCATTAGTTAATAAGAAATGCAAAATAAAATGAAATGAATGCAACATTTTTGCTCTGAAGAGCTGCTCTAATAGAAAACACAAGACATAACAAGTATGATCAAAGATGTGGAGTCACAGGGTCCCTTTCACCTTGGTGATGGGAATGTAAAATTTTACAGCTATTATGGAAAACAGTCTGGCAAATTCTAATAATGCTTTCTGACAAGGCACAGCAAAAGCAGGATTAGTAAATAACACAAAAGAAACAAAGACTTATATTTACTCAATAACATGGATATGAAGGTCATGGCAGTATTATTCACAGCATCAAAAAAAAAAATGGAAAGAAACAAATGCCATTCAACCAGAAATAAAATACTATAGTTTTTAAAGGTACATCCATACAGTAGAATACAATTCTGTGGAATTCAAGTTTGTGTTTGTGGAGTAGAAGTTTCGACATTGTCAAAATACCAATAGAATTGAATAGATCTACAGATTCAAAATCATCACTATTAAAATCCCATTTGATTTTTTGGGAAAAATTGATAATCGGATTATAAAATTAATATGGCAATACAAAGGTTCCCGAAAAACCTAAAGAAACAGGAAAGTGAGAGAACAAATTCTTCTCAACTTCAATACTCACTATAAGCCTTACTATAAGCCGACAGTAATGTTAAGAAGTGTGAGGCTGGGCACAGTGGCTCATGCCTGACCCCCAGTACTTCGGGAGCCTGAAGTGGAAGTATTACTTGAGACCAGGAGTTCAAGACCAGTCCAGGCTATCTAGAGTGACCCTGTCTCTAAAAAATGTTTAAACAATTACCCAGTCATGGCGTCATGCCTGTAGTCCTAGCTACTTGGGAGGCTGAGGCATTTGAAGTTACAGTGAGATGTGATCATGCCACTGCACTCCAGACTTGGTTCTTAAAGAAATTATGTCTAATATTTCCATTGCAGATTCTATATAATTATGTTCACTTTTTCGCAAGTTATAAAAACCTTAAGTGCTCATGACTTAAAACCCTTGAAATAAATTGACTCTCTACTCAAAATCTGGTTATATCTGCATTTCAGTTATCTTCATAAAGACATGACTCTAACTACTGTTGATTTTCTTTTTACTGTTAGATTCTTTTTTTTTATTGTTTTCCATTCACACCTTTCTGATTATTTCACCTTTGCTCATACTTTCTGCCATGGTGACTTGTTCTGGTGTTTTCTTTCTCTATCAACACATAGTTCACTACAACTGAAGATTCTGGGGGGAGCCAGGCACAAGGGCTCACATCTGTAATCCCAGCCCCTGTCAGCCCTTTGGGAGGCCAAGGTAGGAGGATCCCTGAAGGCCAGGAGCTTGAAATCAGCCTGGGCAACGAAGGGAGAACTCAGCTCTACAAAAAATAAGAAAAATTAGGTAGGCCTGGGGGGTATGCCTACAGTCCCAGCTACTCTGGAGGCTGAGGTGGGAGGATCAAATGAGCCTGAGAATTGGAGGTAGCAGTGTGTAATGATCACAACAATATACTCTCTCTAATCTAGATGACAGAGCAAGACCCTGTCCTACCAAAAAAAAAAAGAAAGAATTTTCTTAGAACTGCCTTTATATATGATGCCCAGTCTATATGCCTGTGTGTCTAATAAACAATTTTTTTACACAAAATAAAATGGACTCGTCTAAAACATACAAATAATTAGAAAATAATGTTTTATGCAAATAAAGTATAATTTATTTACACAGTATTTTCATCATATACACTGTTTCCAAATAAGAATGAGCTACTTCTAACTCTTTATAAGTATCTCTAAAGTATACAGGAGATATTTTATTTAGCAATTTGGAAATATTATTCATTGGTCATTGTCTTGAGGAGGGAGAATTTCTGCCCTTTATGGGTTACATTTTTGATCTTTTCAAGTTAGTACAACTAAAGATTTTACAACTTTTAAATACAAGAGGATTTGTGAAGCACTGGAGAAGGATTCGAATTTAATCTGAAAAATCTCTTTAAGAACAAAAATAATTTTTTAAATCTTTGAATTTTACTGAATACAAGATGTGTATATATGCTATATCAATGCCTTTCTACATCTATTGGCATTTTTGCTTATTTTTCTGTCCCTGAACAGATGAATAATGTTTAATAATCCTCTAACTCTATTTGAAATTGTTAATACTTGCTAATCTGCAAGGCTAAAATACTATAATCCTTTGATACCATTATGAAAAAAAAAAAAACTTTTAAAAGAATGTACCGAGATGCCAGCAATATGACTTTACCCTTGAAATGACATCCACTAGAAATTCCAAACATCAGAAAAGTCTGCTCATATTTTCTCATAAATTCATTTAAGGCCTAACTCATTCGCATTAATTTTTCTCATTCTGGAATATTCAACAACAGAGCTTCTAAATCCATGGAGGCCACAGATAGATGCTTTCCTTTACAACTCCAATGCCTTTTCCTGCTTGACTTAAGTCAATCCATCTGAAGCAGAAAATCACTGTTTTGCGGAGGCTGTCCGAATAGAGGCCATTTCAGAACTTTTAAAAATGATATACAAACAGGGGTGGAAAAGCAAGAGTAAATGAGGAAACCACTATAGCTTGTAGCTAGCCACACCTTCCACTTAAAACACCCAAACCACAACTGTGCACAATCACATTTTCCTACAAGGTATAAGCCTAAGGAAACGAAGACCAAGTGGACAAAAGTAAAGTGGAAATAATGCTATTCAAATCTAGATAAAGATTAATTTTTCTACTACATAAGTCAATGTACTATAATTTAACACCAAAGTGCTGCTTCTTCTTTTTTTTTTTTTTTGTAGAGACAGAGTCTCACTTTATCGCCCTAAGTAGAGTGCCGGGGCGTCACACAGCTCACAGCAACCTCCACCTCCTGGGCTTAGGCGATTCTCTTGCCTCAGCCTCCCGAGCAGCAGGTGCCTACCACAACGCCCGGCTATTTTTTTGTTTTGCAGTTTGGCTGAGGCCGGGTTTGAACCTGCCACCTTTGGTATATGGGGCCGGTGCCCTACTCGATGAGCTACAGGTGCTGCCCCCAAAGTGCTTCTTAAACGGTTTTATTATAATCTTATGCTATGTAGGCTATTAAATGGATCTAGCTTTCTTCCCCATCACCAACTCCACAGTATTTTACAAAAATGTCAATAACTTTTATGAATTTACTACTTGAAAAGTCACCTTTTCATCATGTCTTGTATTTTTTTTTTTTTTTGAGACAGAGCCTCAAGCTGTCACCCTGGATAGAGTGCTGTAGCATCACAGCTCACAGTAACCTCCATAGGGCTCAAGCGAGTCTCCTGCCTCCGCCTCCCAAGTAGCTGGGACTACAGGCGCCCGCCACAATGCCCTGCCATTTTTTTTTTTTTTTTTGGTTGCAGCCGTCATTGTTGTTTGGTGGGCCCGGGCTGGATTCGAACCCGCCAGCTCAGGTGTACGTGGCTGGCGCCTTAGCCTGTTGAGCCACAGGTGCCGAGCCCATCGTGTCTTATATTAACAAACAGTGATCACTCCAGGTCCTTCCTGCATGTCTTTCTTTGAGAGTGCACATTATTTTGAGTTCTATGCATAAAGGGGGTTGAACAGTTTACTCCCTTCTGTTTGAGGTTGAGCACTTTCTCATATTGATGTGATTTTGCATTATTCACTCATACATTTTTACCAAATTTGATGTTAAAGTGATATAAAATGGTTAAGGTAAAAGTAGCAAAGATGTTTGGGTCAAAGCAATGTTGTTTTAAACGCTCTCTGCAAAAGCAGCTGCCAACTTACAGATGATAGCTATTTGGAGTCATCATTAAATTAATGAAAATACACACACAAAAAAATCCCACACAAACAAGCAAGCACAAAGTAAGTTGATTTGAAATTACTCTTGCAAGCACAGGGGTCTTGCCTGAAACATAAATGAGAAGCTATTGTAAATGCAGAGTGGTAATCTCAAAATAATAGATTATCTGATCTTGACAGACATCATTCTTGACATAAAGAAAAGAGTTTAGAATGTTAATGAGGTAAAACTGACATGTGAATTAGTCTAATAACTTCCAGTCAAGGGAAGTTATCCCCTACATTCAAGTTCTTTCCACTAATATTCAATAAAACTCTAAAATAAGATAGTTCTAAAATACTTTCAGTTTTTTTTGTAAAGGAGTATTCTCAAAATACCATACATAACCATATTCAAAAATCAGATTTTCCATTCTGGCATTGTTGAAGTTGTGGAATGTCTTTAGTGACTAGACTCACATGGCTATCCACATTTTTATTCCATATACTTTGACAATATTACATCATGACTCAAGAACTTACACTTATATTCCTTAAATTTATGCAAATAAAACATTTTTTAAAAGGACAAATTCAGGCCAGGCTCATGCCTTATAATTCTAGCACTCTGGGAGACTGAGGCAGGTGGATTGCTTGAGCTCAGGAGTTCAAGACCAGTCTCAGCAAAAGCGAGACCCCCTCTCTATTAAAAATAGAAAAACTGAGGCAGGAGGAGTGCTTGGGCAGGAGTTTGAAGTTGCTGTGAGCTATGATGACCCCATGGCACTCTACCCAGGGCGACAGAGTAAGAGTCTGTCTCAAATTAAAAAAGAGGAAGAAGAAGAAGAAAATCACAAGCACATATCTTCCTGGAATGTTTTCCTATCTGTCTTACCTCATTTTGACTTAGTGAATACCGTGGAGGTACTCCCCATGGTTCTGAGGACCATCGAGGTAGTCAGCACTTTTGAGGTATGTAGCACTTTTTCTAGGACAAGTTTGCAAACTTAATTGTCTGACCTCATGTCTACATTTTAGATTCCAGCTCATATCTAACATCTTCAAGGAAAGCTTTCCTGACACATCCTTTCCCTAACCAGGTTGAGCGCCCCAGTGCATTAGTTCAGGCCCAGTAGAAGGAATTGAATAGAAGAGGCCAGTTATAAAGGTTAATTAGATTACCTGAAAGAATAAAGTGAGACACTGGGAATTGGTACGTGCAGGAATGTGCACCTTAACTAAACCTGGAGTAAATAAAGTCTAGGGAAGAAACTGTTTTACCGTATGTCAAGAGTTGGAGCAACCAAGTGGCTTAAACCACAGAAGTAGAAGCTGCTCAGTTGAAGGTATAAACCCCGAGGGGACAAAGCCACTGCCAAGTGACTCTCCTGAAGCAGAGAAAGAATTACCTTGGCCTCTCTGTGCCTCGGACCCTCCAATGTTCTGTCCATGCTCTCCATTAGGCAAACCTATAAAGAAAGGAACGTGTGTGATGTTGTTTGTAGGATCAACCCTTGTCACATAAAACAGAGCGAGGAAGAGGAGAGAATGGATTTGAAAGCAAATAGACAACTAACTGCTACGCCCAGTAATATTTTTCCAAATATTCTCTAATTCTCTAATCTCACAGCTCTTCATGATCAATTTCTGTTTCCTTTCCAAAGGATAAGCTTCTTAGGAAAGACTCATAAGTGTTTTTTTTAGCATTGTAATGTCTTGCTTTAGCCCTCAATAAATGTGTTGAATAAATATATTTAAAATCATTTCATCCAGTGGTTTTCAACCTTTCTTATGCTGCGATGTATTTCCATTGTTACAAAGGGGTCGTGACCCACAGGTTGAGAACCGCTGATTTAACCAATGAACTATCGTGATATTTAAAACAATGTTTTAGCCACTTTAACAAAGGTAATCTGGTGATGTGTTCCAGGTACTCTTCACATATCAAGTGGCCATGAGCCTTGTTTAGTGTCATATGAAAGTCATTAACTCTGTCACTAGAAAAATGCACATAAGCACAAAACAATTGACACTGATTTTTTAGCTCACATAAAGCTGAAAGCTACCCAGGGATTTTTTGTACCTCTAATTTAAAGACAGTATGACTCTCTCCAGGTGGATGTAGAATTGTTTAGGTTTCTTTTTGTTGTCACGATGTCTAAGACTACTAAACATTACTACTACTGCCATTTGTGGAGAGGGACCAGATAATAAAAACTTCTTGTACAGAAAAAATTTTCCTACCCAAAATGTCCACCATGAATCCTGAGATCTCAAGTTAATATTATATTGCAGAGGGAAATTACTTGTCCATCAAATCCAACATTATGTTTCCTCTTTCTTTGGTGACAAAGAAATGCACCACGAATACCACTTGATTTTAAAATGGGTCCTGGGACTATATACAAGTTTCATATGTATAAATGTTTAATTTACACAACAACTGTCACTGAGCTTTGACAAATTTATGCAAATTTATGGAAATGTAAATACATAAAATGCATATAGTAGCAAGGATTTGTTTGGGAATTTATTAGATACCTCTTGCTCCAGAGCAAATTGCCCCAGAATTTAGTGCTTTAAAACAATACACATCTAACTGCTCCCAGTAGCTGTTGGTCAGGAATCTAGGTACAGCTTACTAGTGTCCAGAGCTCAGGAACCACCAGGTTGTAATGAGGGTGTCAGCCAGGGCTGGCTCTACTAGGGGAGGATCTGCCTTCAGTCTTACTTACAGGATTGGAACCAGAAGGCAGTTATGCAAAGGGGCTGTTGGATTGCTGGCCTCGGTTTCTTGTTGATTGTTGTTCAGAGGCTATACTCAATTTCTTGCCACTGAGGCTTCACTAGGTGGCATCTGGCTACCTAGAGGAAGCATAGGAAAAAAGCCAGAAAGTGGCAGAAAAAGACAGAGATAGAGGCACAGAGAGAGAGACAGAGATAGAGCTACAGAGAGAAACAGAGCCAGAGACAGAGACACAGAGGGAAAGAAACAGCAAGAGAAATAGAAAAAGGCAAAAGTCACAATCTTTTATAGATTCATCTTGGAAGTGATGTTCCCTCGCTTTTGCATATTCTATTCCTTAGCCGTTAGGTTGAGCTTATCCAAATGAAGGCTATTACACAAAGATATAAATGACAGGAATTAGAATCATTGGTAGTCATTATAGAAGCCTCTTACCATAAGTATGAAATCACAATAGCAAAAGGAAATAAAACTTCTCGAAAAAAATGTAAGTTGTATATTGGTAGTTATAGTTTAGCTGCTAAGCAAACAATGCTTTTCTTCTTAATTTTCTTAAGTATTGAATTTCCTCTTCATCAAGAGATAAAATACATAAATGCCATCTAAGATTTTTTCCCCATTTTCACTCTAGTTATTCCTACCTTCTCTGTACCCTGGAGTTCTTTTAATGGCACATTTAAAAAGAGAGAATTATGTTTAACATTTTAAGATAAAATAAACTTGAATGAGTTATTACAGAATAGTTTGACTATCTTACTACTGGGAGTGATAGTATAATTTTACTTTTGAGAAGACCTTTACAACTCATTAGCTTATAAATTATGTATCTTTCACACAAAGAAAGCAAATATAATCTAAAGCCTTTATGGGTAAGACATCCTGTATTTATTTCTCTTAAATCTAACTAGAGATGCCTTCAGATATTTGATTACCCTTAAAAAATTAAATGGCTCTAGCAAAAGTCAACTTTATCTTCTTAGCAGGTAAATAAAAAAATACTTTTTAATGTATAAATCTATCTGTAACTTATACAGGATTTAAAAACAAGAGCAGGACATCTGCATTTTCAAAATGATTTTTTAATTGTGTGTCTCCCCCATAATTAGAACTTCTACTATTCAAATAAGGGATGAGTGCTAATACTTTATTTTAGAACGCAATTTCTGCCTTACCTGGAGGTGTAGAGTTAACATATTTAAAGGTCTGTATAAAACTGGAAAACTGCCTTCTTGGATAGCAAGTCTAAAAATATCCATCCCCAAAATAAGAGAATGACAAAGCACAGTTGGACACATGAGACTGAAGCTTCATTGAAAATCATAGGTGAGAGTGAACTTGATTAAATCCATGGGGTCACTGCAACGGGGCCACATATCCCTTTTTGGTGCACAATCCACATCCTAGACATTTTCATTCTAAAAATAACTTTAAGATTTAGTTATTGAGGGTGGCGCCTGTGGCTCAGTCAGTAAGGCACCAGCCCCATATACCAAGGGTGGCAGGTTCAAACCCGGCCCCAGCCAAACTGCAACAAAAAAACAGTCGGGTGTTGTGGCAGGCGTCTGTAGTCCCAGCTACTCGGGAGGCTGAGGCAAGAGAATCGCCTAAGCCCAGGAGTTGGAGTTTGCTGTGAGCTGTGTGACACCAAGGCACTCTACTGAGAGTGACAAAGTGAGATTCTGACTCTACAAAAAACAAACAAAAGAAAGATTTAGTTATTGAAGACTCACTTGAAGTTTAATAAGTGGAACATTTTTCAGGCTTGTTAGTCTCGTCTTTGAATGATTGTACATGGTCTCATTTCATATTGCTTACTAAAAGCCCATTAAGTCCCCACCCTCTTTCCCTATACCCTGTACACCTTAAAATACAGTGGCTGTAGGTTTTGATGGCAAAAGCGTCTTGGAGAAGTTCCAGAATAAGAGTTTAAAAGAGAATTTTTAAGCCTGCAGGAGAACTGGGCAAACGCCTGCACCAAAAGAGGTCAAAATAAAGTCCAAGTGAGACAGCTAAAAATAATCTATTTTCCCCCCTTTTTCTGGAATCATTTCTGTTCACGTCTTTTCAGAACAAAGAAATTCAAATTCCAGACCTCTCCAGACCATTGACCATGCTATTTAAAATCTACTTAAAGATAGCAAGAGATTTTGTACTATATATTGTTCTTACAACTTTTGAGAGAAAATAAGGCAAGAGATCTGGGAAAACAATTTCTGCCCTTGTTCACCATTCCTTCCGGGAGTTTAAAGGTGAGGAAGAACACAAAATGTATCATCCTTCTTTCATTGACTTACCTACTTTCAGCTTGTACTAAGAGGTATCTCTGTAGGCAACAGAACAAAGAGAAGAGCAGCAATTCTCAACTTGACCATCCACAACTTATAAAACATAGTTTTATCTCTTTATATTGGTAGAGTTTGTAAGGACTTAAATAGAGACAAACCTAAAAAAAAAAAAAAAGGAGAATAGAAATACAATGCTGCAAGAAAAAAGTGGCACAAACAGTAAAATTAATGTCTCTTGCCAATTTTGTAGTGGTTCTTTTTTACTACTCATTGATACCTCTTTCTTTCTTTCTTTCTTTTTTTTTAGAGACAGAGTCTCACTTTTTCGCCCTCAGTAGAGTGCTGTGGCGTCACAGCTCACAGCAACCTCCAGCTCTTGGGTTTAAGCGATTCTCTTGCCTCAGCCTTCCAAGTAGCTAGGACCACAGGTGCCTGCCACAATGCCTGGCTATTTTTTTATTGCAATTTGGCTGGGGCCAGGTTTGAACCCACCACCCTCAGTATCTGGGGCCGGCACCCTACTCACTGAGCCACAGGTGCTGCCGGATATCTCTTTCTTTACTCAGAGTTTTCCTAATGGAACAGCTCTGTGGAATGAAAATATTCAGTCCATCACTTCTGAAGTCTGTCTGAACACTTTGTACAGATCATCATTAGGTCACATTCACATAAATAGAATGAAAAAATTAAATAATCCTTGTATCATAGCACACCCCTATTATTATGACATTCTGTCTTATAAGTACTTCGACATCAGTCATCCGAACTAGTCTTTTCCCCTAAACCTGCCCTTCTTTGTAGTTGAAAGACATCAGCATGTACCAAGTTGGCAATTATTTTTTATGGTGTCTCTACTTGCCCTGTTCACACTCTTTTTCATCAATCAGGATGTTCTGTTAATTAAAGCCTTTAAATATCTCTTGAATTTATCAACTTCTCCTTATCTTCACTGCTAAATCACAACCATCTCTTACTAAGGTTTCTCCAACATTCTTTATGAAGATTCCTGGCTTTTCGCCTGCATTTAATATACAGTTGTAAAACAGACAATATATTGTTATACTTATCCTTCCACGTTTTTCTTAACACGATTTTCATTATCTAGCACCAATTTTCTATCCTCTCTGGTTGCGATCCCTTCTCCTCCTATCCCCTTCCCATCCTCCCCCCATTCCTCCGTATTCCTATTTAAACTTTAAGACACAATTTAATCATTATTTTCTCTGGGAAGACTTCCCTGATATAGCTAGGTTGTCTCATGTGCCCATACTTTGTGCTTACATTAGAAGCGTTTAACTGTCTCCCTTTCAAGACTGAAGATTCAAGAGGGAATGAAGGTGGGCATCTTCGCATTCTCCTTTGAGTCAGCAAATTCGCTGGCTTATAGGATGCATTCAACAAATGCTCACTGGATGCTTGAAATAACTTCATTTAACTTTCATAAATATCAGTTTCAGCTTTAAATGTCTAATCATTGACAGTGTGTCAGTTTACATTTAAACATTACTGCAATTAATTTTGTTAGTTGAGCATGAAATGCATTCTCTGATATTTTGAGGCCTTGTATGGCAAAATTTAGGCACGAATAATTTTATATTTTATTTTCCAGGTCTATTATCGAAAAAGAAGCCTTATTATTATTTCAAACACATCACAAAGGAAACTAAGGTAAAAGAAGAGTTAGGTACCTACCTAAGTGACACACTGATAATCCAAAATAAATCCAGGATTATACCTCTGAGTATTCCAAGTCTAAAATGATTGCTTAACTGCTGAGCTGTGCTCTTTAATTGTCATGGGAGAATAATGTAATTTGAAAGCCTGTTAGGCCCTTGAAGATGAATGTTATTTTTGTTTATATGAGACATGTACATTTCTTCACATTTAAATTGGCTCTAGACTGGAAACACCTAGCAAAATTTTTCAATTTGGAAAAGTGAATTAGCAACTAAAGCAATTAAACATGATCTAGGAAATTTGGTGATCCAAATGTCCTTGCAGCCTTGCAGGAAATTTCCCAGCTCAGAGTAGAGTACTTACCCTGAAGGGAAGTGAGTGTCGAGATCCCAGTGTCCTCAGCAACTTAAAGTCCTTTTGTTCAAGTAGTAACTCATAAAAAGGTTGAGTCCGCACAAATTGACTCTGCTCTGGATCCAAGGTATAATTGAAATCAAGCAACTTGACCTATTTTCACAAGAAAACCAATTAAAATCAAGGGTACTGAGAAATGTGAGATCACCTGGAGCACCACAGCACTCACCATCTTGCTCCAAAATGCACCTTAGACCAGTCCTGTAAACAATCACAGAGTCCCTTTCTTTGAGGTTCTCCTTTATTGCCTTCACCTCAGATACATAATAACTTAAATAAAAACTTTATCAGGCACCATTACTTCCTCTAAGCCCATAATAACCAAATGAAGTAGGTAATGCTTGAGATATTAAAGCCCATACGTGGTAGGCACCTTGTCCATGTCACATGACTAGTGCCTGGCAAAGCCTGGGTTTTAATTCGAGGTATCTATTTTCGTGTTTGAGCTCTTAACCACCAAGCTTGCATCCTCTCACTTACAGACACAGATAAGAACAGAAATATGGATCTGGATATGCATGCATATGTGGGTGGGATATAAATATGGATGTAAATATAGATATAGATGAATATAGCTATATGCCACTACAGCTATATTTATCTTCTGAATATAAAATAAATAGTAAATATATATCATTGCACTTTTTTTAATGTGCTCTTTTATTTTCATTTCTTTGTAAGCTTTCTTCTTCTAGTCCCTTGTTTCACTAACTAGGTTTCCTCCATTCTTTCCTTGAACTATTTTCTGCGTAGGGATAATTGCTTCTTGTACCCTGAGCAACTGACACTTCCCTGAAATAACTGAAAATACCCGAGAGACAGATTTATCGTCAGAGGCCTTAGGTGTTAAAATACCCTTGGGACTCCAATTGAGCCTGAACATTAGAGCCCTAGGGAATGGATATGCCTTATGCCTTATCATTTTTCTTTGCTATCCTTTGCTTATTCTTAATAAATGGGAAACACTCCTATAAGTATGTGCCCAGAGCAACTTCAAAAAGATTGCAAAAAAAGGCAGATTCTTCCTCTCATATTTCCGTTGCTGAATTAAAGTGAAAAGCAGGCTAATATTGCTGAAGGCAATATAAGTACACATGACATGGAGACTGGATAATAAGGTATGTATAATTTTAGAATAATGAAGTATCTCTTTAAATATATTTAATATATATATGGTATTAGAATGATATTTCTCTTTGAGATACATGACTAGAATTAGTTGTTGTGAAGAATGAAAATGCACCCCCAAAGTGTGAAATTAACAGTCAATTACCAAAGAAATCATAAATGCAATGGTAAGGTCAGGTATATTTGGCTTGGAGAAGACTGGCATTTACCTTCAAATAAAAGAAAGCAATTCAGCATATACCGTGCATGTGAGCTCTCATTCTCCGTCTCTGCCACTAAAAAGGGACTAGGAAGAAATTAAAACAAGAAGGTTTATCTTGAGACAAAAGGCAAAAAAGATCCCACTTGTGCAAGTTGAATGATATTAGAAAATATTACCTGTGGACGTTGTTACAGCTCCTCACCTAGATGTCTTTAAAACTAAAGCAAAAAGAATAACTGCCCCAATTCTGGCTGTGAATGGCATCTCCTTAAATGTGTGGGAGTGAGAAAGTTACCAAATAGATAATCTTAGACGGAAAATTTTAGAAAGGGTTTTCAGTATTCAACTTCATTAAAAGTGTTATAGTGTGAGGAAATGAATGGTAAGCCCCATAATTTAATTATTATAGGGAATAACCCTGTTGATGAATGCAAGAGACAAATGACTAGAAAAACTATGTTTACAAAGATGTCTTATGAGTTTGGAGTGGAAAAAAATCCAGAATGAAAAAATACATTTGAAAAGGAAAAAAGTTACAAAAAATCAAAGGGGCAAGATCTTGCTGATGGCAAATTCAAGTAGCACATGTCTGTAAAAGTAGACTTTCAACTGAAGCACAAACACAGTTAAGGGCATGAGAAAAAAGCCAAATCAAATTTAAAATTAGTTTACCCCTATTTATAACAAAAATAACAAAAAGAATAAAAGTGTGTCTATATGGGGGGCAAATACTTCAAGGGGGCAAATAGAAGCACTTGATACTTAATTGTCCTCTCTGCTTTCCATTAAGGACAAAAAAAGAGGGCGGGGATAAGAAGAGGAGTATGGAGACATATATTTGCCTGTCCCAAAATGCTTAGCTTTCTAACTTGATAATTTTATAACACAAATATATAGCATGGCTTCAGTACCGATTAAAGATAAGGGGAAGAGAATGGTGACATGCTTTGCATCAAGGAATTTAAACGCACAAGTTGTTGAAGCTGATTGCTAGTGTTCATATCCAAGTTCAAAATGTTTACTCAAGGTAGAGACTCAATCTCCTTGTCCTCATTCTAACATAGAAAGACGTCTAAGGAAAAAAAAAATTGAAAAAAGGCTTAGCGCCTGTGGCTCAATGGGCTAAGGCGCCAGCCACATACACCTGGGTTCGAATCCAGCCCGGGGCCAACCAAACAACAATGACGGCTGCAACCAAAAAATGGCCAGGCATTGTGGTGGGCGCCTGTAGTCCCAGCTACTTGGGAGACGGAGGCAGGAGACTCGCTTGAGCCCAGGAATTGGAGGTTGCTGTGAGCTGTGATGCCACAGCACTCTATCCAGGGTGACAGCTTGAGGTTCTGTCTCAAAAAAAAAAAAAAATTGAAAAAAATTGGTTAATGAAACCAGATACTAAATTAATAGAGTTTAATAAAATGAGAAGGAATTTAATTCTTTTTATAATAAAATATTTCTATTATAGTGGAAAGTGATTTTTACACTTTTTTTTCATGCACTCATTCATAATATTCACAGAATGCCTATTGTCTTCTAGGTAATGCAATACAGGGAAGAATAAGATGGTCCAAGACCTATCTTTGCCTTTGGCGGGGTGGGGGAGTGGGAGGGGGCAGAATAAGACAATAAAAGTAAACAAATGATGTGTTAAATGCCAGAATAAAAATGTTTCTATTTGGGGGGGGTAAATGCTTCAAGGGACCAAATTAAATCACTTGATATTTAATTGTCCTCTAGGCAGAGAAGTATTGTTGAGGTACTGATTTTTTAGATTAAATGTATGAAATGATGAAGTGAATGAATATGTAGTGTTGTGAAGTTCGAATCAGCAAGAATGGAGGCCTTAGATGGGAGAGAAATATGAGAGGCCAGTGAGCGAGTGGGAGCAAGGTGCAGAAAGAGGGGTAGAAGATGAGGGTGAGGAGGGAAGGTCTGGTAGAATGCTAAGGAGTGTAGATTTGTAGAAAGGAGTATGTTAGTAAGCTCTGAGCTGCAGGTAAAGTGCAAGGTTCCTCTGGATATTCTCGGTTTCTTGGACGCCAGTGTCAAAAATGAGCACTGGGGCCTAGCTTGGAATAGGATGGAATAATCACATAGGCAAAGTAATCATAATTATATACATTAATTGCAGAAAAAAAGGGCACAAACTGTAAGGAAAATACCTCTTAAATAGCAAGACAGATCCTTGTCTATGAGTAGAGACCCGGAAGTTTGCACACACTGTCTTTTATAGGCTAAGCTATCTAGTTTGTCCCACCTCTCCTCCCATCAGGATTGGCTGGCGCTTCACGCCTTTGGGGTAACTGACAGGTTGGAGTTACGTAACAAATGCTTCTTTTTTTTTTTTTTTTTCCCCCGGTTTTTGTCCGGTGCTGGGTTTGAACCCGCTACCTCCGGCATATGGGGCTGGCACATAACAAAAGCTTCTTAATACGCATGCTTCTTCCCCCAACCTTCCAAAAGAAGAGGAAGGTGAAATTTGCGATTTTAATTATATGACAATGAGCAGGATAGGCCCAGGCCAGTGTGAGGTCACTAGGGGCTCCTCACTAGCTGGTCCTACTGGGAAACAGTTCCTAGCAGTACCTTGGTTCCTACTCCCTGTCTTCTATCCTATCAAGGAAACAATCTGAGGGCTTGGGCTGTCACCCTCCTCCTGAGTAGAAGAGAGAAGTTGGGGGCTGACACAGCATGTCTCGCCCCTCAGGCACAGCAACTCTGGAGTGCAGTACAGGCCATGTATCTGGCCATGTTTGGTGAAGGGCATGAGAAAGGGATTCTTAAGCCAGGTCAGCACTGCCCACAAAAAGGCTGTAGAACAAAAGGAAGTTGCTAAAACAACAAATTCATTTCTTAATTATTTTCTTGGAGAAAGACCTGATAATAAATGCTACTTATAGTACTATAAATGTGCATAAATCCTGGTTAATAGAAATCTCGGACCATATGACTTCAAATAAGCTGATTTTACTATATTATACATGAAAAGACTAGAGAAACCCAAATTTCCTGCATTTAGGGGGGACTTTCAGAGCTGACTGTTCGCAATGCTTGAGTCAACCAATAAGCTATGGCCTACAATGACCAATCAGAATCCAGCAAGTGTCAACCAATCAGAACTAAGCAAGTTTGGCTCCCACATTTGAAAGGAGGCACTGAGCAGGACCTAATCTATAAAAATGCCTGTGGCTCAGTGAGTAGGGTGTTGGGGCCATATAACAAGGGTGGTGGTTCAAACCTGGCCCTGGCTGAACCGCAACAAAAAAATAGCCAGGCGTTGTGGTGGGCCCCTGTAGTCCCAGTTACTCGGAAGGCTGAGACAAGAGAATGGCCTAAGCCCAGAAGCTGGAGGTTGCTGTGAGCCATGAAGCCATGGCACTCTGCCAAGGGTGACAAAGTGAGACTCTGTCTCTAAAAAAAAATAAAATAAAAACGAACCTGGCTTGGTGCCTGTGGCTCCAGTGGCTAAGGCCCCAGCCACGTACACCTGAGCTGGCGGGTTCGAATCCAGCCTGGGCCCACCAAACAACAATGACGGCTGCAACCAAAAAATGGCTGGCCGTTGTGGCGGACTCCTGTAGCCCCAGCTACTTGGGAGGCAGAAGCAGGAGACTCACTTGAGCCCAGGAATTGGAGGTTGCTGTGAGCTGTGATGCCACAGCACTCTATCCAGGGTGACAGCTTGAGGCTCTGTCTCAAAAAAAA
>CAUYON010130436.1:0-15978 GCA_963573935.1 Arctocebus calabarensis | reverse complement strand
CTTTGCAGGATATAGAATTCTGGACTGGAGATTGTTCTGTATAAGTAGATTTAAGGTAGATGACCATTGTCTTCTTGCTTTGAAAGTTTCATTTGAGAAGTCTGCAGTCACCCTGATAGATTTGCCCCTGTAGGTCAACTGGTGCTTACTCCTGGCAGCTTGAAGAATCCTTTCTTTTGTCTTGACTTTGGACAAGTTCATCACTATGTGTCTTGGGGAAGCTTGGTTAGAGTTGAGGTGACCTGGGGTTCGATATCCCTCTGAAAGGAGAGTGTCAGAATCTTCGGTGATATTTGGGAAATTTTCATTTATAATATTCTCCAGTATGGCTTCCATTCCCCTGGGGATTTCTTCTTCCCCTTCTGGGATACTTATAACTCGTATGTTTGAACGCTTCATAGAGTCCCATAATTCTGCCAGTGAACGTTCTGCTTTCTTTCCCTTCTTTTCTGCCTCTTTAAGCATCTGAGTTATCCCAAGAGCTTTGTCCTCTACCTCTGAGATTCTTTCTTCTGCATGGTCTAATCTGTTGTTAATACTTTCTACTGCATCTTTAAGTTCCCTAGTTGACTGCTTCATTTCCCTCATCTCTGCCATATCCTTTTTATATTCTTCTCTTAATTGATTCTGTTTCTGGATTTCTTTTTCCACTTTATCAGCATTTTCCTTCATTTCTTCCTTCATTTCCTTGATTGTTTTCATCATCTGTATTCTAAATTCCCTTTCTCACATTTCTAACATTTCCTTATAGGTGAAATCCTCTACAGTATCTACCTCTCAACCCCTAGGGGGGCATTGCTCTGGACTGGTTTTTCATGATGCCAGGAGTTTTCTGCTAGTTCTTCCTTATGATGTCTTTTATCTGTTTCCTTGTCCTAATTTTCCTTTCAGTTCCTCCTACTCTTTAAATTCCGTGCTTCTGGACTAGGGTTTCAATGAGACCAGATCTCCACTGCTTTTGCCTTCCTCATGGGGTCCAGAAGTCTCACACTGTCTCCCTGTGTCCCCAAAGGGATGATTCTGGGCAGATCTCGCTAGCCAGAGATGCCCGAATTTTTCTATCCCCAGTCTCACTGTGCCCAGTTGCAAGGAAGCTGTTACTCAGCTGCCATCTTAAAGCCACTCCCTTTTGGCAGGTTTTTAATTATTGTTGCAATTACCATGACTCATGAAATAGAGAACCTACAGATGAATCCAGCCACATATTTTCATCTGATCTTTGATAAACCAAAGGAGACAATACACTGGAAAAACAATCCCTATTTAATAAATGGCATTGAGAGAACTGGTTAGCCACATGTGAAAGACTGAAACTGGACCCAAACCTCTCAATACTGATAAAAATTTACTCTTGCTGTATAAAAAATATAAATTTAAATAAGAAAAAAAATCCTAGAAAAAAGTGTGGGAATAACTTTTGACACTATCATCCTGGGAAAATAATTTATGAAAAAGATCACCATTGGTAATTGCAGCAGCACCAAAAGTAAATAAATAGAGCACAATTAAGATAAAAAGCTTTTGCACAGCTACCTTCAAAATGGAAGCATGATATTAACATGCTATGAATCTGACAAAAGACTGTTAACTAGAATCTAGAGATGGCTCAAATGAATCAAGAAAAGAACAAATAATCTCATTTATACGTAAGAGACTTAAAAAGAAAATCCTCTGACAATGACAGAGGAATGACTAGCAAACACATGAAAAACATCTCATCATCCCTAATCATCAGAGAAATGTAAATCAAAATCTCTCTGTGATATCTCACCCCAGTGAGAATAACCCACATCACAAAATAGCAAAGCTGTAATGCTGGCATGGATGTGGATGAAGGGAACACTTTTAAACTGCTGTTGAAATTGCAACCTAATACAGCCTCTATGAAAAGAGTATGGAGGATCCTCAAAAGCTAAAAAGTAAACGTTCCATTTGATTCCACAACCCCATTACTAGACATCTACACAGAAGAAAGAAAATCATTTTATCACAAGGTCATTCCCACTAAAATAGTTACTGCAGCTCAGTTCCAATTGCCAAGATGTGGAAACAACTTAAATGCCCACCAACCCAAGAATGGATTAACAAACTATGGTATATGTATTCCATGGAATACTATTCAGCTATAAAAAGATGAAGACTTTAAAACTTTTGTATTAACCTGGATGGAGTTGAAGCACATTTTTTTAGGAAAGTATAAGACTAGAAAAGTAAGTATCCAAAGTATTCAATGCTTACATGAAAGCAACAGAAAACTACATGCACATGGGAGAAAAACATAAGTACATTCAAATTTAGGGTAGGGAGGAAGAAAGAAAGGGAAAGGGGAAGGAGGGGGGAGGATTGATGAGCTCTCATACACAATGTAAGACAATATAGCATACCATCTGGATGAAGGACTCAACTACAACTTGAACTTTACCTTAGAAATGCAAACAATGTAACCTGATCAATTGTACTCTCATACCAATTAAAAAAAAAAACACACATCCTGTACTTGCTTTTAAATTGGACCTAATTGATCAGCACCTATGCACACACATGGTAGCAAAACCCATTGGAAACTAAGTAGTTGGGCAGGGGAGGGGAGAAATGGTAAGTACACACCATTTAGTATAGTGTATGCTTCCTTGGTGATGGGAACACTCATAACTTTGACTCATATTGCAGAAAAGCAAATCCTATTGCCAGAACAATTGTACCCTCACAATATTCTAAAATTAAAAATGTTTTAAAAATGATGCTTGCTTCTATGAGAGTATAAATTAGCACAATTTTTTTTTTGAAGAGCATGATGTCAATATATATCAAAAATTTGTTTAAATTTTTATTCTCTATATTAAAGCAATACCACTTCTAAAATTTATTTTTTAAATGTTAATGTATATATCCACAAGAATTTTCTTGTATGGATGTATAATGCAAGATTGTTTAGGATTGTAAAAATTATGATGTTCTAAGCTCAAACACAGGGCTATCTAGGTGAAACAATATGATAACCATGCAGTGAATACTATTTGGGAGATGTGCACACTTGTGACTTTAACTCAAAAGCAATCCCCATAACCAAAATGATTGCACTCCCATAATATTTGGGAACTTAAAGAAAGACAGGAAATAACAGATAATGATGAAGATGTAGACAAAGAGAAACACTGTACACAGTGGCTGGCTACGTAAATTAAATACACCAAACACCAAATATAACTACCATATGTTCTGGGTATATATTATAGAAGTAAAGGCATTAATATATCAAAAAGTTATTTGCACTTCCATGTTTATTAAAAACACTATTTACAATACCCAAAATATGAAATCAAACTAAGTTTTATCAATGTATAAACAGATAAAGAAAATATAGTATACATACACAATGAAATGTTCAGCTACAGAAAAGAATAAAGTACTATAATTTTCAGCAACATGGATAGAATTAGAGGTCATCACATTAAGTGCAAAAAGCCAAGCTCAAAATGACAAGTATTGTGTGTTTTCACTAATATGTGGGAGCTGAAAAAGTAGATTTCCTAAACATAGAGAATAGACTGGTGGTCACCAGACCCAGAATGGGGAGAAGATTGTAGAGAGGACATTTAAGGATTACACAATAAATAAGCTCTGGTATTTGATAGATCAGTAGGATGGCTATAGCAAACATTTATATATTATACATTTAATAATATCTGGAAGAAAATGATTTGAATGCTCCTAGTAGAAAGATAAATATTTAAGGTAATGGCTATACTAAATATTCTCATTTCATTGTATGAATGTATCAAATTATCACATATACCTAGAAAATATATACATCTAATATATATCAATAAAACCAAAATATAACAAAAGCTACTTGTAGAAGTTGCTGCTTATTTTTTTCACATCAAATCTTCCAATTTAGTTTGATGTGACCTTATTGCATTTATTTGCTGACGTTTTATCTAATAGTCTAATTTTAGTAATTGAGAAAAAATTCCACTTAAAAATCAACAAAAATCAACAAGTTGACTAGAAAAAAAATACAGTGATATAGCTTTTGCTTTAAAATTTGTAGGCCATATGCATTCACCCAAAATCTATTTTAGCATGAGATATAATTTCAGTCTTTTAACTCAGATATTGAAAATTTTTGTCATGTTAGTATACCTAACATGAATAATTACTCTCATTTCCACATGCGTTGTTCTAAAACATTGTTCAACATTTGCTTATAAAATGTGTATTTTCAAACTTCAGTAAAATATTATTTAAAATTTCTTTTATACTTTTTATTTAAAAAGTATAATATAATTTCATTATGTGAATGTATCAAATTATCACATATACCTAGCAAATATATACATCTAATATGTATCAATAAAAACCAAAATATAACAAAAGCTACTTGTAGGAGTTACAGTTTATATTTTTCACATCAAATCTTCCAATTCAGTTTGATGTTACCTTATTATTGCATTTATTTCCTAACATTTTATCTAATGGTCTATTATATAAAAATATACACAAATTTTATATAATTATAATTATAGAATTATATGTATAATCTTTTTGATGATAGAATATCTGCTTTATTATCCAATGAAATACACCATTTGCCAAAGTAAGTTGTTTAATATTTATTAAATGTTTGTTTTTATGCACAAGTAGTGATATTGTTCAGGATTATATAAAATACAAAAAAGCATCTTAAAAAAATGCAAATTGCCCAGTTGCATTATTAAAGTAAGTCCTTTGTTTCAACGGATGCTAAAATCTGCTTTACTGACAAGTGGTTGGATAAATGTAAGAGGTCTTATTCTTATTAAGCTTTCTATTCCTCTACCCTATTTATCTGCAATCATGTGAAGACCTTCAATTCAGGGTCATGAAATGTATTTTTGGACATTATACTTTTGGAAATCATTATTTTTATTCAGTGGTAATTTAATGATATTTTTTATATCATTGAGATAACTAGAATTCTTTGGTAACATGAAAGGGACTACTTATGATTACAACTGTAAGAACTTTTAAAATATCTTTTGAATGATGGGATAACAGAGAAAATATAATTTGTCAATAAAGGCTAAAAGGCTTTGGAAGCTATCTAAAACTGCTCTTCAGGATGAACTGAATTCATTTCCAAACCAGAAAAGAACTTTTGCTTGAGGTTTATTGAGGTAATGTTTAGACAAAGAATGAAGAAATTTCTGAATATAAAAGAGATGGACAAAAAAGCAAACAAAATTCTAAAACGAACTAGAGGTGAATAGTTTTTTATTTTCCCCAAACTATCTTGTATAATAAAGGCAAATAAACACTCTGGGAATCTTATTTAAATTTAAGGTCAAGAATTCATGTCAGGAAATTGGACAAATAAATAGAATGTGCTATGTTTTAAAAGAGAAAAGGAAAACATAAGATAATTTTCAATAAAAATGAAAATGAGTATTGTTCATAAACAACTAAAAATAATAAATAAAAATTCATGTAAAGGGAAATATGCCTCTGTGCTTATTGAAAAGGTCTTTTTAAAATAAAAAAGTTAAGAATAAGGACAATGATATGTGTAAGGAAAAGATATGTAGAATAAATGCTAGTTCACCTTAAAAATTAAATTCAAATTCTTAGATTAATCTGGAGCACTCTATGAAAAGATAAAAGTGTGTTTTTAGTGTATAGGTTTCTCCAAAATTTTTTGACTAGAGAAAATCTAAGAAAACCTTAGCCCAGTTTTGTGTAGATTCACTAATGTTTCCTACATTCTTGATGGAGTGTTAGGAAAAATTTGTCCTGAATGTAACATTTATGTTTTAAGATCTATCACTTTCTTTGACCTTTATAAGGCCATGTACCTAATTTGGAATTATTCGCAATATGGTATGTTTTAAAATTTTCAGATTAATATGAGGTGCTCATAATGATTAGACTACATTGTTTGCATTTCCAAGGTAAATTTCAAGTTGTAATTGAGCCCTTTATCACTAGGAAGTGCTATATACTTTTTGAATGTACTTATTATATGAGACCTTGCTAATCCCCCCACACACTGTCCCATCTTTTTCCTTCCCTTTCTCCCAAACCTTGTTTCATTCTCTCTTATGGGTGAATAGTTGTTTTTCTATTGGTTTCACATTAGTATTGAGTATATTGGGTACTTGCTTTATGTCCTTTTGATGTTTTACTAAAAATGTGCTTCTACTCCATCCAGGTAAATACAAAAGATATAAAATCTCCAAAACATATGGGTAAAATTGCTTGATGGTAGCTTTGGGAAGTATTTTTTTGTTTTGTTTTGTTTAATATCTCACTCAGAACATAGCAACAAAAGCAAAAACAAACAAATGAGGCCACATCAGTCTAAAATGATTCTACATAGCAACAACAACAAAAAGCTTTGAACAAAATGAAAAGACAATCAATGGCTTGGAAGAAAAAAATGATGAACCATATATTAGATGACTTGTTAATATCCCAAATGAATAAGAAACTCACACAACTCATTATTAAAAAGAAAATATGCTACCAAAGCCTGGTCAAAAAACCTTAATAAACATTTCTCTAAAGAGGAAATAAAAATGACCAACAAGTATTTGAAAATGTACTCAATATCACTAAATAATCAGGGAAATTCAGATTAAAATCAAATGAGGTATCACTTCATAACTGTTAGAACAGCTATTATCAAAAAGAAATGTAAGTGTGGGAGGGTGTGGAGGAAAGGGAACCCTTATAAACTGTTGGTGGGAATGTAGATCGTGTTTCCACTGTGGAAAATAATACAGAAGTTCTTAAAGAAATTAAAAATGGGAGGGTGGTGGTAAACTCTCACCTATCAGGCACAGCCCTGGGTGAAGAGTTGGATTACAACTTGGACTTTACTTACCAAACATAAACAATGTAACCTACTTGTATGTACCCTTATGTTAATCGGAAATTTTAAAAAGCATGCAACTTGCTTCTCATAAAATAAGATGTTTGGCTTGGTGCCTGTGGCTCAACGGGCTAAGGCACCAGCCACCTACACCTGAGCTGGCGGTTTCGAATCCAGCCCGGGCTGCCAAACAACAATGATGGTTGAAACCAAAAAATGGCCGGGTGTTGTGGTGGGTGCCTGTAGTCCCAGCTACTTGGGAGGCAGAGGCAAGAGACTCGCTTGAGCCCAGGTATTGGAGGTTGCTGTGAGCTGTGATGCCACAGTACTCTATCCAGGGTGACAGCTTGATGCTCTGTCTCAAAAAAAAAATTAATTACATAAAATAAGATGTTTAAAAAGAAGAAGTTAAAAAATAGAGCTAATATATGACTGAGTGATTACTGTTGTGGGTATGTAAACAAAGGAAACAAGCCACTTCACAAATATGTGTGCATATTTATGTTCATTATAGTGTTAATCACAGTAGCTAAGGTATAGAAGCAACCTAAGTGTCCATGAATAGATGAAAGCATAAAGAAAATATGATATACATGTATAATGTCTATATCATATATATGTATAATGTATATACCATACATACATATTTATATATGTATATACGCATACAATGGAATAGTATTCAGCCTTAAAACAGGAGATTTAGCTATTTTTTTTAGCAAGGAGGAAAGTATATAGCATTGTGTTAAGTGAAATAGGTCAAACACAGAGGTAAATACAGAATGATGTCACTTATATATGTATTCTAAACATACAAGCATACATATGCAAGCCTCCTCCCACAAACTCAAATATTCAGAAACAAAGAATAGGGAGTTGGCAAGATTGAGGTCAAGGGCACAAAATTTCTATTACATAGGGTAAATAAGGGTTGAGATCTCATGTGCACTATAAGGACTGTAGTTGAGAATATTGTACTGCCTACTAGCAATGTGCTAACAGTATATTTAAGGTATTTATACTACTTACACACAAAAGGTTACTACTATGTTAGATGAGGAATATGTTAATTTGCTTGACTATAATAATCACTTCACTGTGTATATGTTTACCAGTATCTCATGTCACATACCTTAAATATATATAATAAAAATTAGACTTTAATTCCTTTTTATTTTTGAGCTTGTTTTTATTGTGCACTTTATACCATTTCCTTTCCTTTTTAAAAACATCATTTCTCAAAACAAAAAATAATATATGACATATTGAAAAAAGTACAAATGGGTCATACTGTTATAGCAGACTAGCAGCTAAAAGTGTGGCAGAGTATAACCTCATTTTTTGAAGGTGGTATTCTGATGATTACTTGGTGTATGAAGTAAATTTGGACTTAATTTGAGATTGTGGGCCCTAAAATAGGGTAGATCATCTGAAGCTTAAAGATAGGAAAATGGCTTTACCAAATAGTAAAAACTCACATGGAAAGTTGCCCAAATCAGAATTATATTCATAAACCCTTATATATTCTGAAAATACTATTAACTCAAAACATTGTTCTCATATTTTAGGCTGTAATTTCAACTCTAAATTTTGTGCCAAGGCAAAATTGGTTTAGAACTCTTTAATAGTAAAATAAAAACAACAACTATCAAATTCAACCATACATCTTGAAAATAAACTACTACATTATTTAGGATCTTTGATACCACTGAAGACAGAGTTTTTGAAGCAAATTTTAAAATATGATCATAAAACATGAGTTTTGATCAATTTAAACTATTGCTGATTTGTTTTTGCCTCTGGTTCTATATGGGCAAAGCACAAAAGAAGTGTGATTAAGGGAAGAAACGCTTTTTGCACCTGGTACAAAGCAGTAGAACTAAATTCACAAACCAACCCTTCCTCTTGCCTCATATGCCAGCAGTTCAAGGAAACAGAGCCATTACTGATTATATTCTGTCATCCAGTATAGTAACTTCAATAAAGATGAAAGTCTCACCCATGATTAGATAATGCATGGGGAAAACTTTATTACCTACTGACCCTGCCCAAATGGCAAAGAATGCACAGCAAAGATGCTGGCAGTCTACGCCATGGTTTCCAAAAACAATTTGCTAGCTCAGAGAAAAATAAAGCCTCTGGGCTGAACTGTGTGTGCCTTCTTGCTCTTGTTTCTACATCCACAACCATTTTACAAATTTAGTTCAAGTTCTAGTGCAAGGAGCAAAATAATTTCAGCAGTTTTTGTTTCCTTGTTTTTAAAATTCCACAGAAAATGTCCAATTAATAATTATTTCTTACCTTCTCTTTTATCAAGGAAAACTATATATTTTATTTTATAAATATTATACTAACAAAATATTCAAATGCAGAGAATAAAAGATAAAATTTGGTGTGAGGTCAGATCCAGGGAGGATGAATGGTGGGATCCCACCTATGGTGCATATTGCAAGGGTACATGTCTGATCTATTAAGTATAAATGTCTTAACACAATAGCCCACCTCCCCAAGCAGGTGATTAATCCCCAGCTTCCACTTGGTGGGGCCCTCAGGCACATTCATTCCTTTAGGGTGTAACTGCCTGCATTTTCCAGCAAAGTTGCTTCTGTGAGCTGGAGGAGAATATCCTCCAAAACTCACATCTAGCCCAAGTACTAGAAATGTTCCTTCTGAGGGCCTCATACCTCAAGGAGCACAAATGAGACTCATCGACTTTACAAGGGTGAAGAGGGCTGGGGCCCCATCAGAAATCAGCACATTGTACTCCATAAATGTATTAATGTATACATGATCTATGTGTTTATGATTTAAAAAAAAAGATAAAATTTAGTTTTGTATCAATGAACAATCAGTTAATAACCTTCCATTTTGAGACATCTTTTTAAAAATAATACACCGTCATTATAAATGAGATTATGTGTAGAGGATATTTGGGAATCTGAATATTGGTTTCTAAGACAATAGCAAAGATCACATCCTTACTATCCTGCTAGGAAAACCAAAGAAATAAGTGATGTTAGGGCTGCCCTGGAAGAAAAAGGAACCAGTTCAAATTGGTTAATACAAAAAATGGTGATCTCTGTTCTTTTTGTCTCATTTTGATGTTTCGTTTTGTTTTTATTTTTCATGAAGTACCTGACATCTTTCTACAAAAATAGACATATTAATTTACACTAAAACTAAAGAAAAGAAGTTGCAGTTCTCTTAAGAGATCCTTCACTTATGATTCAATTAAAAAAAAAAAAAAGATCCTCCACTTTAAAACAAAAAAGGGGAGTACTTGATAGAATGAGAACAAAAATAATTATAGAATTTTGTAACTTACCAACAGTTAATTGATTTAAATGGCAAACTTCCAGGCTCATGTTAAGTCTCCCTGAGAGACTTCTGTGTATGTTGCCTCAGTTTAAGAATATCTCATGTCCAGCCAAGAAATGTGGCATGTTTTCTGACAATTAGACAGCAGCATTTGATCCCAGTATTGAGGTTCATCACACAACAGCACTTTGTGATTTTTGATTACTGAGGGTAACTTCAATATTATTGAGGTTAAGGAGAAATTACTTGCAATGATTAAGTCCATGTTTCTGCCTTGAGAAATCTTTCAACTTATAAGTTGTCCTTCCTCCCTAGTTATCTTGTTCATTATTCTCCTCAGAAAACTTTATTATAATAAAGTCTACCAAGCACTGGCAGCACTGAATGTTAGGTAGAACTTGGCTCCTTGTTTTAGTATGAGTTGTTTTATGCACAATTATGAAAATACAAGAATTTCCTCCAAGGCCTCTGTCTTCTTAATAATATTTGGTATCTTCTCCCTACTGGACACTACATGTAGCTCATTCTGCTCCCAAAAGGAGCTGTCAAATAATAAAGGATTTAATAGACTAATTCAAGCCAAGGCGTTAAGGTCTCAAATGGATAATTATAACTTTCGAATATTTATTATGAACTTAACAAAAATAAAGATAGCTTACATGTGTTAGTACATTCTTTATTCTGAAAGTACACTTATACAAAATGAACTTTTTCTTGTTACACTTGTAAGACAAAGATAATGAGGCTTCTCCGGAGAATTTGATTGGTACATCTCAGGCAGGGCGTGGGAATCTGTGTATATGAAGTGCAGCAAGGTCTGGAAACACATCTTAAATATCAGTTTATTCTGCATACAGTCAAAACTGATGTGAATGATTGAATTCATAACTTTTAATGGATTTGATATGAATTTGCTTAACTGCATATTTTTATAAATTCAGGAGATTCTGCAAGTTGAATTAGTAATGAGTTAGATGAGTCAAGGAAGAATTAGCTCATGATCTATAAATGATTCCACCTTACACCAAAGTCTAAGGAGACTCTCTTTAAAACAGTCATTATTACAGCAGAGAATAAATAGCTCTAAACAGCTTAGTATATATATACTTTTGTAAAATATAACTTTGTAAACATGAAAATATCTGATTCCGAAATGTGATTTTAGTGAGGAAATGTACAGGTAAAACTTTATACAAATTTAACAACATTTTAAATTCTGTTTTGATTGTATTCTTTAGAGGAACATCCACATACATTTTGAAATGGTGCAGTGTATTTGTGAAGTAGTCAATTCATTTAGAAAAAATGCTTGGGGCACATATATGTTCACTGGAGATTAAAAGGCAGTTAAAATCTGCCCCTTTGTCAACTTGTCACCTTAATTCAAGGTCTTATGGAAATTTCAATTAATTAGACCACAGTAAGTTTACCTAGATGTTTATTCCAATCGATATGCCTGAGAAAAGAGAAAAGTCACACTCTGTAACAGATGGCATCCTGGATTGCAGGCAACTGCAGTAGTTTAGAAAGTGTTTTATTTAACATTCTGTGTACCTGGTCCTGCAAAATTCATACAATTTTGTTTGTTTTAATTTTGCTTCACAGTTGAGTATCATTGTATTATTCTTTAAGGGTTTAGTTTGTTCTCACTGCTCATCCGTATCATGCTCAACTATTTTCTGTAACTAGAGAAAACTCAAAACAGGTGTTGAAAAATGCTGCTATTTTCCATTTGGCTCACAAGGAGAGAACAATACAAACAGCCATTTCTCTCAGCCTTGGCTCTGCACCAGTGAGAAAGTGCCATAACAGAAGCAATCACTCAGAGAGAAAGCAACACGACTTGCTCTTCTGGGAAAGCTATAGGATACTTGCAAGATGATTGGTTTGTGGGTCTGGCATTGTGAAAAGGTAATAGAATCCAGCTGTGATGAGGATAGGAGATAAAGAACAGGTGGATATGCACATATGAGTGTATAGGTAGAATTAGAACATATATGTTTAGATGATCCCAGTTTCAGAGAATCAGTATGTCATATATATGTATGTGTGTATATATATTATATATGTGTGTGTATATATATATATATTTTATCAATCAACAAAAGATAGCCCAGGTCATCATTTATCCCCTGTCCTCAATCTCTGTAAGATCACCAAATATCCTGTTCTAAATTTTTTTTTCTTTCTTTTTATTATTATTATTAAATCATAGCTGTGCACATTAATGCAATCATGGGGTACAATTTTAATCTCATCCTTTTCCAGCACCTGTAACTTCTCCCCTTTGCCTTCTAATATTGATGAAAAGACATTTTTGGTCTTTTAGACATCAATTTGTAACTTGGTGAGCTAGACAACAGATATGTTTTCATGTCAACTGGTTGTGTGAATTCAGAATCTTTCTGTGATCCTCTGGCTTTAATTTCTTCTATAAGTGAGAAAATATCTGGCTAGGTTCACTAAAGTCCTCTTTGTGTTTTTTTGAATGTATACAGGTAATTATTTTTATGCCTGATTAGGAAAAATAAGTTTAATTCAGTTAAATATTAAAGCTCTAAGGCTATTATTTATAGGTTGGTTGCTTAAAAGTATTAATATTTCAGTAGATGTCCCCAAAATGTGAATAACCATAATTGAAATGAGTATGAGAAATTTTAATATTTGAGCTTTTCTTAAAAACTATACTGGTCATTATTGGAAAATCACATTCTAAAAGAACTTAGTCTAGAAGAAGGACTTCTCAAGTTCTGTTAGTTTTTCTCATTATTATTTTCTCCTGTAACTCTAATAAAGCTGAGCCTAGAGGTAATGTACATGATCTCCCTGTATTTCTTTTTGAAGTTAAGTTCTCACCAATTAGGTGAAGTTATTCTTGTCAAGTACATCAGTTTCTATGTTTTAAAAAATCTAATTATTTTTATTCACCTGTACGATGAGTTTTCATCTTACTGACCTTTATGTGGCATTTGATGTAGCTGATGATTCTCTCCCTTTGATGTACCTTCTTCACATTACACTCAGAATACCACACGCTTGGCTTTCTTACTCCATCACTGTTTAATACTTATTAGTTTTTTTTGAAGATCCCTTGTCTTCTTTACCACATCTATTAGCATTCCCTGGGGCCTTATAGTTGTCATTAGAGTAATACTTGGTTTCTTTCTTAAGCTTAACATTTAGTTCATCAGAAAATTCTGTTAGCTCTGTCTTCTGATATCACCTGAATACAAGTCTTCAATACACCTTCATGTTTTTAACTTTTCCCAACTGAATTGGTGCAAGAGGCATAAAACTGGACTATTCATGCCCACTTTTATTCCTTGAATTGGAGATCAAAGACAGAAACGAGCAATTATATGCTTACAAAAGTCTTGAAAAAAAAGATTCTATGTGATTACCACCTTACTTTTTAAATTTTCTGTCACAAAAAGGCAGAATTGCTCCTTCTTGCCCAGGGTTAGAAGACTGTAAAAAGCAATAGATAACTTTAAAACTTCCCTGCCAGCCTAAAGTGGGGAAATGGCAGGGAGTCTTTGTTAAATTTTGCTTCGAGAAAGTCATGAATTTGTTTACAATTGTCAAAAGAGGAAGAAGAAGAAAAAAAAAGACTTCTTCTCTTTTACTTTTTGACCATAAATTTTAAGGTCAGTCTAATTACAAAATAAATTTCTAAGAATTATCCCTTATTTTCTCTATTGACTTTTATCCTACAGTTCTGATATTTCATAGTAGAGACTATTACATTCAAGATATTGGAAGCTACTCTTTCTATAATGTACAAATATTTGTGTAATGTACAAAGTATCTGGTATTTGAAAGAGTTAATCATAAAACTTGACTTCAATTTAAGTATAATTTCTCTGGAATGGTAGGCTCAGAAAGGAAGTTATCTATAGACTCGTAACCTACCAGTAATGACAGATATTTATTGGTTTGATACTGTAAGATAACATGGACGGCTAGAGTGTCACTTAAAGTTGAAGCTGGCAAATTAAGTATTTTTGTAATTAAGAAGTGTGCTTTTGTATTGTAACTACAAATACTTGACTTACCTGAAATATATTTTCCCTCTCTAGTTTACTAGATTTTATAAAACAATAACAAAAATGTTAAATGTAACAAATCGAACTTTATGGAAACTATAAGCAAGTTAGTAATGTGTCTTTACTCAGCTAAATTCTAACTCCATAAAATAAAAACTACTAATACTTTGGTATGTCTTCAATTATGTAATTATCTATTCTTGAAAATATTAAAATATATAAACAAAGATACTTTCTTGAATAATAAAAATGGAATCATGTTAATACATATTAAAATGATATATTTATACAAATTTAATAAATCATAAACTTTGATAATCAATACAATAAAATCATCTATACTAATTTAAATGAAGATCTAACATACTATAAAATCATCTATACTAATTTAAATTATGTATGTATCATGGATTATTCAATTATTTCTCCATTATAGAACATTCAGACTTTTCCAGATTTTGAACCTCTGAATAATGCTTTCATAAACATGTAGACATTGGTAAATTGAAATGTGGTTACATAGATTATATAAGACAAGGAGATATTGACATAGATATTTATAACATCTTCTGTTTGTTTGAATTCATATTTCATAAATGCTAAAATTCCTGTTCTCACTACATTCATTTAAGCACAACTAATAATTTTAGTTTTGTGTCATAATATAATTGACTTGCTTAATGTGAACCATCAACCACATTTTCCCATAAATTATATTTCTAATCAATAAAATTCATTAATGAAATTTCCCACTTCATGTTGTTATGAAACAATTACATTAAAAACTATTATCTCCTTTCCTTGAAAATATTGGAATTTTTAATGAAAAGAAAAGCCTAGTTTCTGTTATATACATGAGTGCAAATAATCCAAATGTCAGTGAAAACTCAGCCGGTCCAATCTCCAAATAAAATAGTCTCGAAAAACAAACATAAATCACCTACGATTTGTTAATATTTAATCCTCATTTCAATCCTTAAGGTATTACTTGAGCATGTGCATATCAGGATGAAAACCATTTTAATGCATGAAAAGTATTTCTAAAGCTTTTTTCAGATTTCCATTCATTCTCAATTTTCTCTACGTTGTGATGCTTTTCCCTCAGATTTTAAAAGGTCATAGAAAACTCTCCCAGTGAGTTAATTTGGCTTTTCTCTTTCATTCTGCACTTCCTAGGTCCCTCCTGAGTAATTTTGACCCTATTCTAAAACAAACTTCTCTCTTTGTTTCTTATTATTTTTCTTATTCAGCTTCATGGAACACCTAAGAATATGTTGAGGAAGAAGGCAGATACCAAGAATACTGACAGGTTAATAATTGAGAACCAATATTCTATAGCGTGTATGTTCAAAAGTAATTACATAGTATGACAAAACCCAAATTTTATTCATTTCATCAATTTCTAAGGAATGTATTGGAAAATTACTTATCCAATTAATTAATATTGATTCTGGAACTTTTTGATAAATGAAACAATCCTACAAAAGAAGGGAGATTGGGTAAAGCAAAAGATCATTTAAAAGTTGGGATTGATGACAATGATTCTTTCTTAGAAATTCAATAGCCTTTTCCTCTTAGGTAATTCACTTCATTCTAAATGGAATTCTAGTTTGTTTGTTTGTTTTTTTTTGTAAGACAGAATTTATTCACAGAAAAGAAAGAAAAGAATACAGAAAACATTAAGGCATCTGTTAGAGGGAGAAAATTCTAGTGGGGAGAGAGAAGCTCTCTCCGTTTCTCTCCCAGTCTTTCCCCATCTCC
>CAUYON010130425.1:0-18236 GCA_963573935.1 Arctocebus calabarensis | reverse complement strand
AATCCACAGAGAACTCAAACATATTAGCAAGAAAAGAACAAGTGATCCCATCTCAGGATGGGCAAAAGACTTGAAGAGAGACTTCTCTAAAGAAGACAGGCGCACAGCCTACAGACACATGAAAAAATGCTCACCATCCTTAATCATCGGAGAAATGCAAATCAAAACTACTTTGAGATATCACCTAACTCCAGTAAGATTAGCCCACATCACAAAATCCCAAAACCAGAGATTTTGGTGTGGATATGGAGAAAAGGGAACACTTCTACACTGCTGATGGGAATGCACACTAATACTTTCCTTTTGGAAGGATGTTTGGAGAGTACTTAGAGATCTAAAAATTGACCTGCCATTTGATCCTAGAATTCCTTTACTAGGTATATACCCAGAAGACCAAAAATCACATTATAACAAAGACATCTGTACCAGAATGTTCACTGCACCCCAATTCATAATTGCTAAGTCATGGACGAAACCTAAGTGCCCATCGATCCACGAATGGATTAATAAATTGTGGTACATGTATACCATGGAATATTACACAGCCTTAAGGAAAGCTGGAGACTTTACCTCTTTCATGTTTACGTGGATGGAGCTGGAACATATTCTTCTTAGCAAAGTATCTCAAGAATGGAAGAAAAAGTATCCAATGTACTCAGCCCTACTATGAAGCTAATTTATAGCTGTCATATGAATGGTATAACCCAACTATAACACAAGAGTATAGGGAAATGGGCAAGGGTAGAGAGGGGAGAGGGGAGATTGGGGCGGAGGGAGGGTAACTGGAGGGGCCACACCTACGGTGCATCTTAGAAGGGTATATGTGAACCTTGCTAAATGCAGAATACAAATGTCTTCATATAATAACGGAGAAATTGCCAGAAAGGCTATGTTAATCAGTTTGATGAAAATAGTTAATATTGTATATGAAACCAGCACATTGTACCCCTTGATTGCACTATTATACACAGCTATGATTTAATGATAAATAAAAAAAAATTAAATGAACTACACAAGACATAAAATTCAATCAGGCCTTACAGGTCATTATGAAGATATGTTTGTCAAAACCTTATTCCAGTTGGGATATACTGTAGACTATTTCATAGTCTTTCAGCTTCATTTATGTGTGTGTGTGTGTATGCATTTGTAAAACTTTATATTTTGAACATATGGTACACGGGCCTAGATTTGTCCTCCTGCCCTGATCCACAAAAGTTAGGGATAGGACTATCTCCTACTGTGAAACCTTAACCAAGTCCTGTAAGCTCACTGGTCTCTTTCTTCATTTGAGAAAGAGAATAATTCCTGTGTTAGCAATACTCTTGTGTTATGTGGAAATCAGATGAGAAAATATATAAAAATCCAACAAAAAGTATAATATAAAAATACTTCTATTATGTTCTTTTCCACATATCTCCCTATGTATTCCAGCAAGTAAGAACCATAACAATTTTCATTGCCAATTGCAAAGCTATTGTGACTTTTGAGAAACTTTTGAGCTAGTTGAGTTTGACTTTTTATTGCCTTTCTTTTTTTTTTTTTGAGGGCTATGGACTCCTTAAATTACTTCGCCATCCTACAAAGTTTCACAGCCTTCCAGAAGGAAAAGACACCAGATTGCCCCAAGATTTTAAACTCTGAGAGAAAGAGAGAGCTCTTAAAAAAAAAACCCTTCCAGAATTATTTATACTTACAGAGATGTGCCAACTGAGAAATGCCTCTTCTCCTATTTAGACCATTGACTACAGACCTGTTTTCCAGGAAAAGAAGTGCATAATATACACTAGTGCTGTGCATTTATTGATCTCTGATCAGTTGAAATGAACAAGAGGTATACTCCTAGGACTGTTTTAGATCTCCCGGCTGTTCCTCACATCCTAGAGAAAGGATAACCGCAGAGATTTTCTAAATCAAGAAGGCAAACAGAGCATATACAAGGATGTTAGGACAAATAAAGAGAAACATACAAGTTTAAGAAGATAGAGAGACGCAATAGCTTTTAAACTGGATTCTATGGGACAAGGGGAAACAAAATAAGATTGCAATGGACTGAGATCCAAAAAGACTCCTTTTAGCCTTTTCACAACAGGTGAAATTAACAAATAGGCTACACTAGTCACTGTAGAAAAATTAATTAAACCTCAATCTCACTAATCTCCTTTGTTTCTCAAATTGATAAAGCTGTGTCCAGTTCAGGATCTTGGTCTCTCCTCCACCTATTCCTGGAACACTTTTATCCTGGTTCTTATCACGACTGACTCCTTCTCATCCTCATATGTCAGCTTTAAATTACCTTCACAGAGAAGCCCTCCTTGACTACTCCAAGTCTTCCATGATTTTATCAAGAAACTTACTTATTTCTGTCACAGTATTTCTCACCATCAATGTCTTGCTAATATGCTTATTTATACTGTATCCTGACCAAGCTAAAATATTCAAAATATTTTCTGAATAAAGTACTTCGATTATCAAATGAATGGTACAGAAAAATCCCTTACCCTGGTACCATCCTGTCTATAGAGTAAAAGATCTTTATTATTGAAAATAGAATAAGATAGGAAAGCTATAGATGATTTTTACTGATCATTTACTGATCATTTTTAATTTTTTAAAAGTTAGCTGAATAGGCCAGCACAGTGGCTCAGGCCTTTAATCCTAGCACTCTGGGAGGCTGAAGGTGGTAGATTGCCTGAGCTCACAGGTTTCAGACCAGCCTGAGAAAGAATGAGACCTCATCTCTACTATAAACAGAATAGCTAGCCAGGTGTTGTGGTGGACGCCTGTAGTCCCAGCTACTCCAGAGGCTGAGGCAGGAGGATCTCTTAAGCCAAAGAGCTTGAGATTGCTGTGAGCTATAATCCCACAGCACTCTACCAAAGACAACTACATGAGACTCTGTCTCTTAAAAAAAAGTTAGCGGACATAATTTTATAAAAACCAGAGAGCACTAGAGCAGATTTTTAGTTGTATCAGAACTGAAACAGTGTCTCAATAACAGACTCTAACACCACCCCCCTACTCCATCCAAAAAACTCCTTTGCTAAAGTCAAAGGAATCTAAACAAAAATGTGTATGGCCTAGTATGAAATTACACGCCTTTAGCTACAGAAGTTAAAATAGAAGCCCTGAAATCATCATTCTCTGTCATTAGTTATAGTTCCATACTACTGGTCAAGGGAAACGCTTCAGCGTTTCAGGAATCTGCTTTCTTCAGGCACTTCAATGTTCACAAAAGACCCCTTTAAACTCCAACCACTGTGAAGTTAAAAGGCACTGAATTGTAAAAGCAGATGTTTCTATATTGAGAATACCTTTGTAACATGAAACACAACAGACCAATTCCTTGTTCAGCTAATGGGTGCTGCTTGCAGTATTCAAGACAGGGGCCAGGGAGGCCTCAGGACTCCTGAGAGTTCTGACTAATAAAATCAACCATAGAGAGGAATACCCAGGATGCTCACCAGGCTTAAGCAGCAGGGAAGGGCTCAGCCACAGCAGTCTGCCAGGTTTTGGGGGCTTTGAACTGAGTTTCTGGGAGGAAGAAGGTGTGAGAGAAGGATTAGAGTGGGGAATGAAGGAGTGCAACCTCATGAAGGAGCCTCTGGGTGCTAGAGGCCCTGGGCTCAGAAGGAATGCACCCTTGACTTGTTTTCTATTACTCTGAGAGCCTCCACTGAGCCTCAGCCTCTTTGGGCCTTGTAGAAAATTCTTCTATAAACTAGAGATAAAGATGATGGTGTATCTCACAAAGGTGTAATGAGAATTCAACAAGATAAAGCAGGTAAAACACTTAACAGTGTTTATTACACATATACTGAGTTTTCGAAACATCTTAGTCACTGTATTTTCTACCACACTAGAACATGCACCCAATAAATATTTGATGAGTGTATGAGTAAATAAAAGCCTAAAATTCTGTTGAAATGTGTTCTTTTGCTCACAAAGAGACAAAAACGTATAGTAAATAAGGTGAATTTATCTTCTAAGACACCTGGATGGCAGATATGAACATGACAGTGACGAGACAACCATTTCCTTTTGTCAATGTGCCCACTCTCATGCAGCTGTACACCTCATTCTCGCACATTTGTTTGGTAAATCTTCAACCTCCTTAGTCAGATGAACACTACCCACCGGGTGGGTACCCACAAGTTTCCTAACCTAAAAGGCAAGGAGAGGTGTTGGCACCCCTCCCACTAAAGGGTCATCACAGGATCTATCTGAGAGGCATTCCCATCAGGCAACACACCTCTCTCTTACCCTTTACACAAAGAACTAACTTTACACACAACTAGTAAAATGACTAAAGTTATCACTTCTTTGTTCCAAGCTAGAATTGCCAATTGCTTGTCAATTTTTTGAGAGATGACTTTCATGGAGAAAGAAAGAAAGCTGAGGCCAAGGTTGCCATTCAGAACAAAATATTCAGTAAATGTGTTAGATTTAAAGATGTGTCAGAAACAATGCACTGTGCACCTTTTCCAGTAAGCCTTCCCTGACCACCCAGTACCTATGATGGAACAGTCATTTATCATTCCTGTATTCCTGTGAGTTTATACGCCAGCGTCTCTACTAGGCAGTGAAGTCTTACAAACACCAACCATTCTCAGTCACCCTTGGGACCAAACAACCTCAGTACCTGAGTCATTTCAGGTACTCAGTGGCCCACAGATAAAAAGATTCCTTAAAACATAGGTGGTTTGAGCCCTCCCTTAGTTTCCTTACAAGTCCCTTTCTTATGGCAATGACAAGCACTCTAGAAAGGATTGAGAGCTTCTGTCTAATAGCGTAGAATATTAAGTTTTTCCAGAAGTAGAGGAGGCAGTGATAAAAATGGCACCAAAATGACTGCATTTGGGGCACCTTTCAACTGAAATCAGCACACATTTAAGGTCCTATCCCTGAAAGTAGTACTCATCAATGTAAATAGAACAGTGAGCCACTAGAAACCAGGGACTTCTGTTAACGTGACCTTCTGGAGATCAGAAAGAACCTGACAGAAGGTGACGCTTTTTATCTAAGCAGATTTGTTCCTGTCAATACCAGCCCTGACCATCCCCACATGTCCACCAAGGATGTTTTGTGGTACCAGACTGAGGAGAGACCAGCCTGAAAAGAACCCTGGACCAAATCCAGCCAGGATGCTGGCAGCAGGCAACGCCACCAAGATGATGTCTCCCTTCATGACTTTATTATTTCCCATGTACCATAGGGTGATGCTTCCTTAGTTTTTCCTTCTCCTTTAAACCTAGCTTAAGGACATGTATGACCCGATGGCATCAGAGAAAAGTCACTGGGTATGTACAGCACAGAAGTTCTGCTTGGCAACCTTAACCTCCAAGCTGCTTCCTTGTTATCGACTTTCCCATCCAGTGCCCACTTATGGAATCCATGCTATAGTTCAAAGTACAAGACATCCAAAGACGAATGGAGAAGAATAGTCTTGGCCCTGGAATAAACTGAGTGTTGTCCTGCCTAATTGTTTCTGTCCCCAGCAATCACCTCTGTCAGGAAGACCCTTTCATCTCCTATTCATCCTTCATTTAAAAGCTGCATGAATTAATACAACATTTAAAGCTATCACAGTCCTTGCTACAAAAGAGGCTTCCTGTTCAACACAGTTGCTAGCAAAGAATCATCCTTAATGTTATTCATTGGGTAAGGTGACCACATTTATTGTTTCAATGGAGACAATTTTGAGAGTAAAAATGATTAAAATTTACAATCATTTTGGAATAACAGACTAACTCTGTCCCAAGCAAACTAAAATGGATGGTCACTTATGGTTAGGGACCTTTATGAAAGTTTTAAATGCCAGATGAATCTGGAAACCACCTGTGCAGTTTTACGGAAACACATGTACTTTATTTCTTTATATGAAAAGTATCAGCCCACAACTACATCACAAGGAATGTGCTTCCTCCTTCTGGATATAGACATCACATTTAAATTCAGCCCCACCTCACTCTGTGCACACTGAAATAAAGAATATACCATTTAATAAAACAGCAGAAATCACAGCAGTATTATGATATCATCTACTGATGTCTGCTATAAGCTAGGCACTGTGTTAAGACCTTGGTCTCCCACCAAACCCATAGTAGACACTACTGACACGCTGTATTTTACAGATGAGGAAATAGGGCCCTAGAGAAGTTAGAACACAGCTACAAAGGGGTGAAGCTATGCTTGCAACCAGGGCAGTTTCTGCAGAGCCCATCATCTTAAATACCACCAGAGGGCCTCGCAGAAATCATCACCTAAGAAGTGGCAGTTAAGCTGGGCCATGATAAATACAGGATAATAACAATGATAATGATGCTAGCTACCCATTATTAAAACCTTAGGGTATATAACTTGCTATACTTTATACACACATGATCTCATTTCATTCTCCTGTCTCCCCTAGGAAGTATTATTATTAAGCCCATTTTACAGATGGGAAAACTGAGGATTCAAGAGGTTAAATAACTTGCATAGGGTCACACAGCTAGCCTGTGGCAAATGTAGGATTTGAATTCAAGGCCAACTCCAGAGTCATCTTCACTGTGTGAGAAGTCAGGCCATGAAGAAAGAACATGGCCAAAGACATAGCCACACACTGGGGAACAGACACAAGAGGAAACAACATGAGGAAGGCAGATTGTGGCTGTGTCATGCACAGTTGGGCACATATGCCACAGTGAGTTAAAACTGAATCCCCTAAACCAGGAAGGGCAGCAAGGAACTCTGAGCAACTGTGTCTCAAAGGCATCTAGATTATCTCGTGTTTATGATGCTAATGGACAGACGGGTTATTTATAAAGAAAATATATGTTTATGTAAAATTGTTTTTCAGTGCCATATCTAAGACCTGAAGACTCTGGAAACAGTTTGGTTTTTGCATATCAAATACTTTTTTCACTGTTATTTTCCCTGTTATCCATAACCCATCTGTTTTCTTTTCCCCATACTGAAGTGATGGGTATATTCATTCAAATAAAAGCCTAAAGACAAAAAAATTTTAATACTTGGCTCACATTTAACTTGAGAGAAATAACAGACTTCTAAATTTCTTAGCTTGTTTCACGTTGAATGAAAAGTAAAAAAAATTCATAATTGAGGTAGCTTATTTATTCATCCAATTTTCATCCTAAGGCAGATGAAGCAACATAATTCTTTCAAACCTTCTCAATTCATTTCCTCACTTTTCTGCAGGTAACCTAGAAAACTCAAGTAGAGCCTTAGTACCATTTATGAACATCTGTTAAACACTGCCAATGCCTGTAACAACCACCTTGGGGAATAGCGTAGCATCTTAAAAGCATAATTCCATATGTAATATTTATCCTGTAGCAATGTAACGAAAGCATCATTCTCATTTTCTTTCAAAATTATGCAACTTACTACTTCTTATATCTCCATCTTTCTAGAAAACATCACCAACCAGTATACAAGTAATAATATATTCATTATCAAGTCATCTGACAAGCTGTACAATAAATATAGCTTAATACTCAAGTTTATTACAAAATCACTGAAAGTTTTTACTTTGTATCTGTTGCTGATGTTTTTAATAGCTGTTATTATATTCCTTTTATGATGGCTCAAAAATACTGGTTTAGGTCAGTCCAAAAAAGGAAGAAAGAAAGGAAGGAAGCATTGGTGTTTCCTTTCTATGAGGCATGTGCTATTTTTATATTAGTTATCTGAATCATTGCTTGAAGTATATATTATTATCTCCAACGTTAATAGTCAAGTGAATCGTGGTTTAAACATAACAGCAAAGATAAAATTTCTCAGGATACTAAACCTTTCTTTGGAAAAGACTGTTACATGATCACCAAATCCATTTCTGCTTCCTAAGCATAGATTGAAACCATATTTGCCCGTATTTGCCAGCCTCCCCTGCAGTTAAATGAGATCATGTGGTGAATTTTAGCCAATACACTATTAGCTGAAGTGATATGGCTCAGGCCAGTCTCCAGGTGTAACCACCCATTGAATGGGCAATTTTTCAGGTCATCTTGGGAGACATAAGTTGAAGACAGCTGAGTGAAATAATGAAAGAAAGGCGGCGCCTGTGGCTCAGCCAGTAGGGCGCCAGCCCCATATACCAAGGGTAGCAGGTTCGAACCCAGCCCTGGCCAAACTGCAACAACAACAACAAAAAGAAATAGTGAAAGAACACCAGAGTAGACTTTTTCTGTGAATAAGAAATAACTTCTTATCACATTAGGCTACTGAGAATGAGGAAGTTTCTGTGTTACAGAAGCCAAAATATGCCAAAACAGGAAAAACAAAAATCCAAATAAAATCATGACAGGAAATTATATAAAATCTAGAGATTATTATAAAAATGTAAAATAATATTTTTAAGAAAAATGTTGAATATTTGGATAATGCTCATGTTATAATGCAGCATTTTCAAATAAAATTTTTAAAAACAATACTGTATGCACAGAAGTTTCCAAAATTCATAAATAAATTTAGTCTCTCTTAATTATATTATTTAAGTACATACACAGAAATTAATATTGCTGAATGAATACCCACATAAGAAAAATGAAAGAAAATATGTTAATATTAACACAGGAAAATTTCCATCTAGGTAATTGGAAAAGAGAAAGGTTTTTTTAACCTCTTTATACTTCTCTGTATTTTCCAGAATCAAAATAATGAGCATATTCCTTTGATAATCAGAAGAGATTTATCTATTAGGGTATCTTTAAAAGGGCCAATATAACCAGACAGAGGGCTTAAAGGGAGCTAGCTCCTATATCATTTATTCAGGGACTTTGCAATAGTTATATTGCAATGGCTTAGTGTCTACATGTACAACCCTACAGAGCAGTGGTTCTCAACCTTCCTAATGCCACCACCCTTTAATAGAGAACCACTGCTATAGAGTACACTCTGGACGTTCAAAACTACCTGCAAACCACACTCAGGATGAATCAAAGATCCTGGTGGAAAAAAATTAACAGGGAAGTCCTGGGAAACGAGACTAAATGCTAACCTAACTTCCTTGTTCATTTGAAATGAGGTAGCATTAAAAAAGGAAGTTGACGCTTAACTCCATTAAGGACTCACTGAAAAGGCAGAAAGTGAAATTATGTTAGTTACCGTGGATACACAACAGTGGGCATGCAGAGATCTGGTGGTATTTGGAACCAGCCCTTACAGGAAAGCCTTTCCCCTGGGTTTAAATGAAGATTGCAGGAGATGACAATCAGGAAATGCCCAGCACGATGTCAGGGACATGGTAAAGCCCCCAAAGGTTAACAGGGTAAAGCCCCAATAGTCAAATGCCATCGCTAATTCTGTTATTGGTTGAAATGTAAGAAAAAGGAATTAATCCTTGTTTCATTATACTATCAAAACTGAAGTTAAAGGAATGACTTTCAAAGCACTGTTCTCATTTGTTTCTAAGGCAACTGAAACTCTACACTCCCATAAGGCCAGCCTGCCCACAACCTGCCTTGATCTTATCCTTCACTCGGTAGTCTCCTGCTGCTTCTACTCAGTGAATACAGTAAGACAGGTAGGAAAAAGATACACTAGCACAGAGAAGTTCTAAAGAGATGACCGAGAATAGCCTGGAATTGTGATCAGTGCCTGTAGTCCCAGCTACTCGGAGCGCTGAGGCAACAGGATCTCTGGAGCACAAGAGCTTGAAGTTGCTATGAGCTAGGATGCCATACCACTCTACCTAGGGCATAGAGACATACTCTGTCTCAAAAAAAAAAAAAAAAAAAAAAGAGATGACCAAGAAAAGCCCAGTTTTATTTGAAGCCTAAGGAGGAAAAGAAAAGGACATTTTACAAAAGAGGAATCTAGCAGAAATACATACAATAGAAAATGTTATTAAAGGTTAAAATTTGTTGGATAGGATCTTCTTAATAAATACAGTCAGGAAAAAAACCTATTAATTTCAGTTCAGGTGCTCTTTTAAGGAGCATTTACAAGTGAGCACAAACAAGAGAAAATTTTCTTAATAACATGTATTGAATAACTATTGCATCTCTTACAGCAAGCAACAGAAATTAACACTAGCTGAAATAAGCAAGAACTAAATTACAGGAAAAGTATTAGGAGGCTCAAATAATTACCAAGGCTCAGAAAATGGGAAAGAACCAAAGAGAATAACAGCCGACAGGCACACAACCAAATCCCACCAGAGGACTTATCTGCTATTCCTAGAGAGCAAACACCACGTCAACTCTGATGGACCATGGATGCCATTACTTGAGTAGCATCTCTGCATTATTGACTCCAGATTCAAAATAATGGGCAGCTGAAAACACTGGTAAAATGAAGATCTACTTCACAAAAATCAATGTTATCCTTGTCTGTCATTATAAGACAAAAATGACCATCATCTCAACACAAAAGATATAAGATCTTTTTGCAAGACCCTAACCACATAATGCCACCGTGACAAAGCCACTATAATCAAGGAGGTCTGCAATGTATTTAATTGCCTACAGGATTAATAGCACATGTCAATCAGTAGTCAATGGGCAGTAGTTCCCTTTCTACATAAAATACAATTCCCTAATGGTCAGTAATTTACCGGGCTTTAGGATGTGATTATATAAAACGAAAAGAATAACTTATCATATTGATGAATAGAAATGTGTTATAGCTGAAAGCAATATAAAGCCAGGCAAGTTCAATAAAAGCCCCTGATCTCCATTTTAGGATGTGTGTCATTAGCTCAGGGAAGATTAATTTCTCCATTCATATTTCAATTTTCTTTCCTGACAAAAAATAAAACTGTGAGTTTTTGAAATACAATTTTCTTGCTTAATCAAATGCTGAGAGTCTCATGTCAATATGAATGAAATAATTAATAACTTGTGGAGATTTCAAAAACTGAAAGGTAGTGGTCATAGACAAGTTTCATCCAGGTTTACATACAAACATTCTTTTAAGACAGATTTTCTCAATTAAATGAAAAACAGAGCCCTTCATTAATCTTTAAAGAGAACTAAAAAAAGGTAACAAAAAGTTATTAGTCATTCACACAGTAGGTTTTCTGTAATTATCTACTGATTGTATTCATTAATTTTAATCCACGAGAGGAGAAAAGTATGTACTTAATAAACCTCCTAAGACAACTGAAATGCTAGGGAAACAATTCCTTACTTAAAGCATGATTACAAAAGGTAGCTCTTACAAACTGCTGTAGAAATGAATATTATCCACATATTAAAACCTTAATTCAAACCAAATTTAATCTCTCAATCAAAAATAAATCCATTTTCCATGTAAGAAAATGAGACTCACATTCACTATCTTATCATTATGAATTGTGTTTTAGAAATAAAATGCTTGTATTACCCATTTTAAACAAACATTCCAATTAACAAGCCTCCATTGCTACACAGCAAAACGTTCTATTGCGCAGAGATGAAACAAAATGAATCGTTAACAAAATATCTGCAGATTACACAATTTCTATAAATTGCACCTTAGAACCTGCCACATCTAGTTTTAATCCAATCTTCTAATTGTATTAATATGCATTTTTCATCTTAAAAATGCTGACCTACACATAAAATCCTCCCAGGAACATCATCAAATTATCAAATAGGAAAATGCTTGGGGAAGAGATTAAATCTAATATGGCTGAGTTCAAATCCCATCTTTGTTGATTATTAGTTCTATAACATTGGCAAGTTTTTAACTTTATCTTGCCTGTTTCCTTCCTAATAAAATGACAAAGCCACCTCAGCTGTGTAAACCAGTAGAAAGAACAGAAGGGAAGGGTTTGGGGCAACCATGAGATGACAAATTCCATTTGGGCCAGGAGTGCTGGAGACACCCAAGAACCAATGGCCAACAGATAACTAGGAATGTGGGTTCAGACACAAGAAAAGAGATTTGCAAGATAATCCACACCACATCACCCTGGAAATGACAGCCATGACTATTATCAACATTTATTTTCAAATATTTTAAAAATATCATCTTATTTCAAAACAAATGCACATATGAATAAACTATACAGGTAAGCAGATACATCTCAATCATTTACAAATCTTTCAAATTAAAATGTGAACTCTCAGCTCAGCGCCTGTGGCTAAACGAGCTAAGGCGCCAGCCATGTACACCTGAGCTGGCGGGTTCGAATCCAGCCCGGGCCCGCCAAACAACAATGACGGCTGCAGCCAAAAATTGGCCGGGCGTTGTGGCGGGCGCCTGTGGTCCCAGCTACTTAGGAGGCAGAGGCAAGAGACTCGCTTGAGCCCAGGAATTGGAGGTTGCTGTGAGCTGCAATTGCCACGGCACTCTATCCAGGGTGACAGCTTGAGGCTCTGTCTCAAAAATAAAATAAAATAAAATAAAAATAAAAATAAAAATAAAATATGAACTCTCCTAACACATAATTGACAGGATACTTCTCCTTGTATTTCTCTGATCCGTGACCCTGAATCATGACAGGATAGAACCAACTGGATTAGATGCCACTGATTATGATGATGATGACAGCAATGAAATTGTACACAGTATTTAACCATGTGTTAGACACATACCACTCTATAACTTTCCCCATTTTATATCATTATGTATCAGTATAAGGCAGAGGTCCCATTGTTAGGATAATCAGGAAGATGAATATGTAATCCAGATTTAATCTTAACCTCAAATCTTGCTGGTAAAATTGCAATCAATCATATTCTTGTTTTTTTTGTCAATCTTGTAGTGACAAGAATGTAAATATCATATTTTGCCAAGTCCTTCCCGCTTTGCTTTCTCCAAGTGACTCAGTGACAAGTACACTTTCTTCATACTGACTCTCCACTCATTTTTCTTTTAAGCAACTAAAATCAGCACTATGTCCTCTTCCAAAGCTGTAAGTTTCCCCTCAGATCAAAACTATTCAGCAGAAACCAGAAGACTCCTTCCTTCTACCAAAACTACTTGCTAAGTAAGGGAAAGATTGCCAAATGAGATGACTGGGTTAATTCTCTAAATTCCTGTTTAGCTCTAGGCAGGATTGCAGAAAGTCCCTCTGCTGGACACAGCACGTTAAAGGAACCACCACAGGTATGTTCAGGGAAAAGCACACAGACGGGTCATTCTCCATTCCTTTCTCCACTTCGATTTTTCTCAGTCTCTTTATATGCTTCTCAATCCCTTTATCTTTCTCAATCCTTTCTCAATTCAAAGGTTGAATTTCTTGAAACTACTCCTCAAGAACCAAAATTAGCTTTTATAAAAGTTTGTTTTCATTATTTACTTTTATTTTATTTTAATTTGCTTTATTTTCTGTTTCTTTCTCTCCCTTCCCACAGACCAGCATGTAAACACCTAACTGCTAAATCCTCCAAAGCCAATGCTGTTTTAAAATCATGGGAGGTAATCCCCAACTACAAAGTGGTGGCTAAATAAATGCTCGGAAAGCAAACCCATAACTAAAAAGCCCATTAGTTCAGTAAATCTATGTGTCTATGAAAATCTGAAAGATAATTCCTCTCAGCTGTGCTGTGCCTATGTAGGGTGGGAAGAATAATCAGCTGACTTTCAAAATTCTCTAGAAAGGAAACTTAGATGCGGAATACTAGGGCTTCTCTGCATTTAAGAAAATAATAAGGAAAATGAAGATCAAAGACCAACTTGAACTTTGTATTTCTTTGTTTTCATTTCTAATTCCCAAACCACAAGAGTATAAAACAAAAATTACCCTTTTTTGAGAAGGAGTTGGAATACACTACTAACCTTTATTGAGTCTATTATCATAGCTCACTGAGGAGATCCCTTATAAGCTTAGGTCTAATGTTATTGTGTTTTTTTTCTTACTATAAAACCAATTTTGATAGTTTTTGAAAATGAAACCTATTTTCATTTCTTGATGTATAAGTTGCTCTCAATTTCTATGTATAGCATCTGAAATTACGAATTAATTTCTTCCTAGAATATAAATTCCATGGAGAAAAAGGACCCCCCTCTCTTTCACAACTGCATCCACAATGCCTAATACACGGGCAACAACTCAATAAATATTTGTTCAAGAACAAATAAATATACATTTCAACTCACATAACATAGAAAGGATCTCTGTATGAGCATCTGAGAGAACTTTAAGAAGAAGATAAAAGAACAATTGCTAGCTGAAGTACCCTTGTGCTTATTCTGAAAGATCATGGACAATTGGAAAATTGAAATAAGGAGACTGCCTCCATCATACACTCTCAAACTCTGCAACAGATGCCTAGACAAGGCTGAGTAGCAGCTGATCCAATTTTTTTTATTTTTGGTGAGAAATAACTGTTCTCCAAGGTTGTAGGCAAAAAATACACATGCTATGCTTTTAGTGTTATAAATCTATACTGTCCAACATGGTAGCCACTGGGCACATGTGTCTTTTGAGCACTTAAAACATGACTAGTCAGAAGTGAGATGAGCTGGAGGCGAGATTTGTGAAGATTAGGACCAGAAAAACCATAAAATATTCCATTGATCATTTCTTTATTCTGATTACATGTTGAAATGATGCTGTTTTGGAATACGTTAGGGTAAATAAAATGTATTATTAAAGTTAATTTAGTCCATTTCCTCCTACTTCCCTTAATGTGACTATTAGAAAATTTTAAAATACTTATCACATATTACATTTCTAGTGGACAAAGGCAAGCCAGACAGATAACGAAAGTGTCTGTATGACTCAATGAAAGTGTTCAATGAAAGGCAGACAGCAGGACCTGATCCCTAATTTCTCAACGTATAAGTAGAGAAAGACTCACAATAGCATTGGGACACAAGATTGGCTTTGGTCTATAGATAAGGAAAGTAAGGCACAGGAAGGGGAAGGCACCTCTGCAAAGTTGCAAAGCCAGTAAGTGGGAGGGCAAAACAATGCAGCAAGGTCAAGGTGACTTCAAAGTCATGCACTTCCCCTTGCTCTCCCCCAGACACCACCAGGGGGCTCTCTCCTTTAAGTTCCAGGAGGCTTAAAGGATGCTGACTTCCTTGCCTCACTTGCCCTACAGGGGCTTCAGCCACATTTCTCCCGGCCACTAGCCACAGCTGAGGGCCCTGGGTGAAATGGCCACTAAAAACGCAAGAGACATTACCATGGAGAGACGTCCTGTATGCTGCTAACTCATTTTAAAAATATAAACATTTTTCTAATAGGATTCTTTTGCTTTCAGAGTTATCATTGCCTTCATTAGTTAACATGGATCACAATTTCCCTTCCAGATCATCTGATGTGCACTTGGGACATCACTGTGAAAGGTTTCCATCCACTCCCATCACACATCGTTGACCAGCACTTCCCTGGTTCACATTTGGTTTCAAACAAAGCTGGGATGAAAACACCTACATGATCATCCTATGAGGAATCCTGCAGATAAGGCCTGAGAGAGGCCGAAAAAGGGGAAGCTGTTTGCTGTTCTGGCACTTACTCCAAGTGACTCCAGTGAGCGACCCTGGTGGAGTCCAGAACAAAGGAGAGCCTATCAATCCTACCCAGGGAGGATCAGAAGGGCAGGAAACACCTCCAGTGTGTCAAGGAAAGGAGGTTTTTCCCCCAGTACACAGACCATCACACTAAGGATTGTCCCAGGGCTCCACATCTCCTCCCAGGTCAACACGACCTGACCCTGCTGCCACTTGTGCTTGTGTGCACCAGGCAATCTGAAGGTGAGGCTAATCTGAATTTCTTTTTTCGTTGTTGTTGTTTTGAGACAGACTCTCACTTTGGCACTGTGTTAGAGCACCATGCATCATAGCTCACAGCAACCTCAAACTCCTGGGCTCAAGTGATCCTCCTGCCTCATCTTCCCAAATAGACTATAAGCACCCACCACAATGCCTGGCTAATGTTTCTACTTTTAGTAGAGGCAGGATCTCACTCTTTCTCAGGCTGGTCTCAAACTCCTGAGCTCAAGTGAGCCACCTGCCTCAGCCTCCCAGAGTGTTAGGAATAAACCTGGCCTTGAACATCTTTTCTTTTGCAATTCAAAGTTCTCTCCTGCATCTATCCCTGTCAGCAGAACCCATGACTAAAAAATTAACTAGTGGGAAACTACTACCTGTGAATTCACAGATATAGGCAAGCATATTTCACCCATTATGAATTAGCTTACTTAGTTTCTTAGCAGCCTCAAGAGCTTCATTCGCGGTGTCTGCAACAAAGAATCTTTGAACTCTCACTCCGTTGTCAGACATCAATTTCTTGCTCTGGTATTCCTGTAGGTTCAGCCATCTTCTGGAGGTTAATTGAACTGCCTAGAGAAATTGAGGGAGAGAGGTAAGAACACCATACTAATAACAAGAAAAATAACAGTCACTCTACATGGCCAGTCCTTCGGCACTATCTACTGGCAACCAGCAACACAAAGATGAGAGAAGCAGAAGAAAAAGGGGTCGATGTCAATTCTTCAGCCACAACTATTTTCAACTACACATACCCCAGAACAAATGCATGTCTATAAAAACAGTATAAACTGAATAAGGACTGTAGTTGTTAATAGCAACATACCAATGTCAATTTCCTGGTTTTGATATCATACTACAGCTAGATGAGGTGTCAATGAGGGCAAAGCCGGATGACCGTACAGGGGAATGCTACCTTCTTTTTGCAACTTCCTGTCAGTGTTTAAGTATTTCAAAATAAAAAGTGATTTTAAATCTATTAAGGAGGCTATTATATGGCATATGCCTCTCAACTCCCATCTCAAATAAATAAAAAGCATAACATTATTTTAATAACTGTATACGCATCATTAATCATTGTAAGGTTTTTAGGAACTTTTTTTTAACTCTCTGAGGTCACTGGGCCACAGACTAATTCATTTCTTTACTGTAGTTTTTTAATAGAGTCCAGGTACAGTCATTATGTGTTTAATGAGATTATCTTTTTCATACACCAAGACTGAATGCAGGAACCCAAATGATTCAGCATTAAATATAACTAGTTTCTAAGCTGAACCTTGTGTATTAAAGTAATCTTGCTGAAGTTTTTAAGTAGAAGCGGCTTTCCAATATGTACTATCAGTAAGCTTTCACCTGTGTTGAAAGGAAATAGTCAAAGGTCACAATGATATGAACAAAGAAATCCTTTCTTTACATTTCATCCAATAATATACACATCATTCACTACCAAACCCATAAGCCACATTTTTAAAAGGAAAAAAAATCCAGGAAATAAAGACTATATTTAGTGTAAGCATCCATGAGTCACAATAGAAAGGAACCACTACTTGCAAGATCTGGGATGATAATATCAATGTGCATATGCAAACCAAAAACTCAGTCACACAACCGGTCACTGTGCAGGTGCAATGTGGAAGGTCACCTGAGACAACCCCCACTGGCTTCAATCAATGGCTTTGGTGGATGTCCAAGGCACGGAGAACATAAAAGTGAGGGCCACAGGGCTTCATTATATGGAGCCATCAGCTTTCAGGACCTGTACTATGTCCTTAAATTTGCTTCTTCTGGGATCTCTAAACTACGCTGCATTCCTGGAGCTCTTTTGAACAAGGAAGATTCCAAAGAAATTCTGAACCTCACAACTAGACTGGGGTCCACTCAAGGGCACAGAGTATGTCTTAAACTCCTCTGTATCTTTACAAAGAATGTGACACAGTTTGGCAAATGAAAGATATTCAAACAATACCAGTTAGATGGCCCAATGAATAAATCTTGCCTTTTATAATTTTTCATTCCCAGAAACTGACCACCTCTAAAAATAGACAAGTATAAGCTAGTCCTTAAGACTTGAAATAAATATGATTTACAAACTTTTGTAAACAATTTAAATTTCAACATGGTCAAGCCTAAAGATAGCTCTTGGTTCCATTCTTATAAATCCTGATAATGATGTTTTTAATATTGAAACTGTGGGTACTTCTTCTTTAGAAATAAACAATACCGGGATAAAAATACATTGCCAGACAAGCAATGCTCACATCATTTATTGTATATTATTAGTTAATCAAACTTCTGACATTTTAAGTCTTGATGAAACATTAATTTTATTTTTTTTCTCACTTTTAATAGTAATAAACCACTTTATTTTTTTTTTTGAGAGAATCATATGGTCTTTATTTTTTAATTTGTTTATGTGCTGGATTACATTTGTAGATTTATGTATGTTGAACCAGCCTTGAGACCCTGGGATAAAGCCCACTTGGTCATGGTGTATAATTTGTTTGATGTGTTGTTGGATTCTGTTTGTTAGTATCTTGTTAAATATTTTTGCATCAATATTCATTAGTGATATTGGTCTATAGTTT